>JAPZDY010000002.1:18715857-18745536 GCA_029783645.1 Ctenochaetus hawaiiensis | reverse complement strand
CGAACTGAAAAACACAATGCTTCAAATATGGATGTTGCTGCAAAGAAGCTACGCTTTTTTAAAACATAGATGCTCTACTCCCATCTTTAACTCGCAGCACAGAAGATTCAAACAATCAGCTTAGATGGACACCCGCAATAAGCGCCACCAATTCATTATTTTGACTTCTTATCAGACATTTTGGGAGGAAGATGTGGTTATAATCAGCCTATGAATTTTGTTTTGTTTTAAAACTTGCTCCGCGAAGTCCCAGCGACTTTGACCTCTTACCATGAAAATATAATTAGTTCATCTGTTTTTGCCCAAATTGAAGAAATCTCCTTGAGGCTTCATCCACAAGAATAGGACAGAGAAACTGTTGTCACTGGTAAAGGCATAAAAATACCAAGAGAAGTACAATTAGGTACCCGAGTCTGAGAGCATTCTGTTATTTGGTTGTAAGAAAAAGAACAACACATTACATCACATCAGAATAGGTGCAAAATATTTTTCTGTCGATCTGCTGATTATTTCAGACCTAAAATGATACTGAAAACTGAAAAAACAGTAGAGGGCTTTTGGTGAACAGGAAAGCTGCTGTGAATGATTAACAGCGATGCAGGTTTGAATGTATGGCACCTTTCAACAACAAGGTCAACCAAAGTGCTTTACATTTGGAATACAAGCATTAAGACAAGATATAACAGAAAAACAAGGAAATATAAGAGAGGCATTAATAGGATTTAAAAACAAACAAAACAAAACAAAAAAATAGAAGATAAGAAAAGCCAAAATAGAACGAGGCAAAATAAAAATGACAGTTTGGCTAATAGAAGTGGCGGCACACAGTGAAGTGTTAAGCTGTGATTTCAGTGAACTAAACTCTCTTTGACACTGGATTCTCACATGTCAAACCCAAATTAAAATATAATCAACCTAATATGATTTATTTTTGAATATGGTGACTAAAATAG
The DNA here is from genome assembly GCA_029783645.1 of Ctenochaetus hawaiiensis. NCBI lineage: Eukaryota > Metazoa > Chordata > Actinopteri > Acanthuriformes > Acanthuridae > Ctenochaetus > Ctenochaetus hawaiiensis. The sequence continues at coordinate 18,744,583 of JAPZDY010000002.1, read as the reverse complement.
AATGTGGACTTTTATTTCTCAGTGAATAAAATACCTCGTTCTGCCCACACATGAAGACAGCAAACTAAGTTAATAAATAAAATAAAATTACTGTTCTTATGGCCAAGTATTTATTTATCTTAACAGGCTACATAGTGTTTTAAACTTTTAAGTTAATGTCGTAGTTTGCTTATCCTCTGTTGCATTAACTGTCCCCTCTGTCTTGTCTGCAGCTTGTTAATGGGTTTGAAAGTGACACAATGCAGCAGCCATCAGCACCCATGTCACACCTTCAACTGCCTCTCCTCTTTCCTTTTCTGCCCCACTGTTATGGGATCATTAAAAAGTGAAATCTTTAGGAAAGGAGTAGTTGCACCAGTTTTTGCAAAAGGAGAAGCAGTCGTTCTCCTTTGCATACAAAAGATCACATTGTTATCTTTCAGGTTTCTATAGAAAAAAGATATTGTAGAACATAAGCTAACAGGAGAACTGACCTGATGTTTTGTGTTATGCCATCCTGCCAGTCTTCTGTTTGAAGGGACTGGTTCAGTAAATGTTAGGTAGGCCCATCAGAGGGGAAGTGACAGCAGGGTAGTGACCTCGGAGGTACTCTAAAACTGCTTCCAGGTGTGCGCATGCTGCAGGAGCATCATCATCTCCGATAGAGTGCCAGTGTGTGGAGCGTCAGTTGACGGTGTGATCCTCCGGAGTCGACCTCTTTGATCTCCCCGCTCCATTTGCGGGTGTAATTTTCCCTGTAGTCTACGTAAATTTTTCATCCTCCTGCTGGTTTGACTTTGAGCGCCGAATGCACTCAAATGGATGTTTGATGTTGTGTGTATGTTTGCAGAAATGAGCAGGAGAAACAAGATTCCTGTCAAGGCGCAGCATTTTGTGATTTGCTTCTTTTTTTTTTAAAATAATGGTAGTTTTGACCTCTTTCTCAATAGTGGATCAATTTTCCTCATTTTAAATGATGGGTGTGGACCTGCTCACCCACTCCTTCCCTGTTGTCTTGTGTATTTTATTCCACCACTGGAGTGTATGATGCCTTTGCAGTCTTTGCATCATCTATATGTGCAGGTCTTCTCCTTTCAAACTCAGCAGAGTCATCCACCATCCAAATGAGATGACATACTTAGAATTCCAACAAAAACACAAACTGTAATCATTGCGATTGATGCACAAGTAGTCTATTATTTTCCTGATAATCAGCGGGACTTCACAGTGGAGATTTCTTCTGCTTACATGAAACCTTTAGATTAAATTGCTTGATTTTTTTGTTTGCTTACATGATTTTCATGTCAATCAGCCTTTTCCAGACCTTAACCAAAGCACTTTAGATACCTAAAATTAAGCAGGACTCAAACTCTAGACTCCCATGTGAGAGTTCTGGACTCAGTTTTTGGACATCCACTTTGCTTCTCTTCACTTCTTTATGTTTTCTGTACATCAACTGTAACAAAAAAATTAACACTTAAATGTGTGTGAGTCGCTTGTGCTTTGTGAAGGCAAGAAAAACCATGAAGCAGGTAAGTATGACACCACCACTAATGATGAAAACTTCTTTTAAGTGAGGTAATTACAGTATGTCAGTGCATCCTGAATGGGTATTGTAAAAAAAATGCTGACTGTATCAGGTATAAAAATGGGTTTTCATAGAATTCAAAAGTCCTTAAGATAACAGCACTCACAAAAAGTTGAGAAATATGCATTTCCCAGTGTCCCCTACTTCTACCAGAACACCCAGAGGGCTGACTCACAGGGCTGCAATAAACACTAACGAAACATAAAGCTAATTCACTTTAAACCCCATCAACAGTTTTCCCCTGACGCCCATGATGCTGCAGTACAGCGTCTGCATTAGACAGGCTCCCTTGCATGTCAATAGTCAGCCATCTGCTCTGGCTTCTGTAGTGGACAAGGGCCCAGCAGAGAATTTCACCCATAGGAGGCCCTATTTGGATGAACATGGAACAGAAAAGATGGTCAGAGATTCAGCAAAGGTCCAATCATCCATGTGCCCAGTGACATGAGAGACAATCCCTTAACTTCACACAGGACGTGATGTGTTGGTCTTCTCAGCTCTGGCCTGGGCTTGACCTGGATGTGACCCAGCTCTCTGGAGGGAGAAACATCAGAAGCTATCTGTGGAGTTTCAGGAGAGACTGCATTATGCTGCAGGCACCGTTACAAGTATCGACAGCATAAAGGGTGCAGCTGCACTGGGGCCCAGAAGCTGTCAGGGTCCTATAAAGAAGGAGATTTTTGACACTTTTCCTATTTTGAATCACTCTGTGATTGTCACCCCTAACTACCAAGGCATCTATCAAACTCCCCAGCTGTGTTATTGACCCGCCCTGGATTGTGCCTGTTCGGAGCCTTGCTGGCTGTTTGCAGACCAAAATGCACCTTTCAACGGGCAACATTTGTCAAGAGGATTGACTCATGCAATTTCAGGTAAATGCTGGGGCATGTCATCCATGAGCAGAAAAACAGGTGATTTAATGCAGAAAAACAGGGCTGCAAATAACAAAATTCAAAAGGTTAGAACAAGAAGAAGAAGAAGACAGAGAATCTTCTTGGAAAATTTGCAAAAACCAAAAACTGTGGTAGTTTTACCTTGAATAGCATATCTGTTTTTCCAGGTTCTGGCTGGCGTAACATTTGAGATAATGTAAGTACAATTTAACAAAATATAGAACAATAGTCAATTTAAGAATCTGGAAATGTTAAGTAGAAATGTTACAAGGTGTACATTTAAATCTGAAATAGCAAGGAGAAGCAAAGATGCTTATTTCGGGCCACAGCTCCATGGCAGCAGCACTGAGTGATGTTCGCTCAGCCTTACTGTTATACCTCACTGTATCTGTCATTTTTTTTGTGAGCGTGCTGCCTCCAAGCTCAAGTTGATAAAGTCTAATTTAAGGAGCGATGTGGGACAAAACACTCAAAGCAAAAAAAAAACAAAAAACCTCAGGATTTGCTATACTGCTCTCAATAGAGAACAGCAGAGCAACAGGAATGTGAACTTGAGCTGTGCTCTTAAGAAGTTTCCTGAACATGAGGCTTGCAGGATGTATTATATTTGTTACCTCTCATTCCTTTGGGAAATGCACAGCTAGCAATGATATTGGTCTCTGTTAACATGTGGATGCTGCTGCATTGACAACAAATGATAAATGATGGATTTAATAAATGCAAGTGACTGTGTGTGATCAGGTGCCATCATCTGTTTCTACTTTATAGGCCTCTGATACGTGGCTCTGCTCTTCTTGATGGCTATTTGTTTGCTTATGGACATAATATGCAAGAAAAAATATTGGAGCCAATCACAATTATGTTACTCTGCAGGCTGGAGGCATTTTTTTCCCCTGTAAATACAGAGCCAAAACAATTATGGATTTGTTCTGATCTGTTTATGGTAATTTTTTTTCAGACAATCACACATGAATCCATCACATAGCCTCAAATTCTACCAACAATTCCAGCACATAAAACCACACTGACTCTTTATACTTTCTCTCCATCGTTTGTCCACACCCACATTGATCCTCCCACACACACACACACACACACACACATGCTCAAAGCCCAGTGCAGTGGCAAGTTGAGGAGAATAGAAATAGTTCAGGTTGAAAATGGGCTACGGTGCAATCAGTGGAAACGCAGGGGGAGATTCAATTAAATTTCTCTCTACAGAGGAAATGCCATACACACAATATAACCGTCTCTGTTCAGATTCCATTACGTTGTCACCAACCATGAATCACAATGAAAACAGCCTCACAACAGCTTCAATTTTCCTGAAATATTGAGTATAAATTATTTTTCTAACCTCTGGCTATGTTTTAATTATGTAAGCACTTGCTTTGAATCATCCGCCCACTGAGGAATCATTTTATTTTGAGATAAAGATATTAAAATAAATTTTCCAATACATTTTACATTTTCAGGAATTTCAAATGAGTTTTACAATCATGTAGCGCATGACTTAAAAGTTTCCTCATTGCAATTTACATATGAAAATCCCTCCCAAAATTATCATTTTAATGTCAACGGGCGCATTATTTCCACCTCGGGAGTCAAGGCTCTGTGTTTTCAGGGACACCATACAGTGGCCCGTTCTGATGGAAGGTGTTTGTGTCTGAAGATACACTGTTAAGTGAAGAGAGGATATGAGAAAAAAACTATTTCAAACACAGAGTGAGAAGTCCCTGAGGACCATCAGTCAGACAACTGCAACACTTAGGAACTAAAATAGAGCCAGGCAGAGAGCATAATTAGGCATTTTAAGTGCTTTACATAATACAGTCAGTCATAATGAAGGCCCTGTGGGATCCAGAGGCTGGGCGGCTATTGTCACTCTGCCGCAAGAGCAGCATCCATAAGGCTGAAGAAAGAGATGGAGGGATAAGGGGGGAAACGGAGAGATGGAAAGTAATAATGCATAAAAAAAAAGCTATAGTTACAAAACATGGAAATAAAATAGTGAATTGTAGTTAAGCTAATTAACATACAATCCCATTACCCAGTCGAGAAAGCAGCCAAAAGCAATGATTTACATTTTTAACTGTCTCCTCAGAGTGCGCAGGCACATCCAGACAAACATGATCAATAGAAAATGTGATTGTGTAAAATACATAATAAGGATGCAGCAACTCTGAGCCAGAACAACACTCTGCTGTCTCTGCCTCTCTCTCTCCCTGCCGCTCGCTGTCATACTGTGATGAGTGAGCCACTTCATGTTGACAGCGGATTGATACAGGCTCTTAATGAATGATGTTTTATTAATGGTCCCATAATCAGATTACCTGCAGGCGGACAGGCTCCATCCATCTTTCTCCTTGGAAGTCTAACAAAGATGGAAGAATAACACATCTGGAGGAGCAGAGACACTTGTCTGGTCCACATTTAAAGTTAATCAGCTACAGGAGCTTCGCTTGTACTTACAGTAGACTGGATGCAGGAGACAAGCAGGTAATGCATGTTTGAGATAATCACGAGCAGGAAAGCTGTTGGTACTGAATGATAAAGAGCTCAACAAGCAAAGCTTTCTGTTCTGTGGCTTTCATAAATACATTCAACACTTCAAACAGACACACAGTTTGGACAGACAAGGTCATCTGGAGACAAATTTGGTGATTTGCTAAATTTTTTTTCTACATGGTGCAATTGAAAATTTAAAATATTGCCTCTGTCACGCATCAGTGGAGCACTGCACTGCAATATGCACATAGCAGATGCAAGGTATAATTTCAGTGAGTAAGATTTCCAAGTTACATCACTTGATCTGCATTAGCATCCCAGTTACACTTGTTTGTGCACATAGAATATAAAATGTGCACTGGCATGTGCACATTTTTTATTTTATGACTCCTAAGCAAAAGCAGTATCATGTTGGAATCTGCAAAGACCTTCATCAACAGGCCCAGGATGACTCAAACTTCATGTCCCAAACCCAGAAACCAGAACCAGCAGACTCCAGTACGAAAGAAGGCGCATCAGATCAGAAACACATACAACTGCATGCTGGTGGTTTTCTTTAACATTTTTAGGGTTATGCACTGTGAATTCATCCCCTGGTGGCAGACTGATGGTAATACAAGTCACAATGCACAACTATGACATGCCATGGCATAAGTGGTCACAAAAAATGCATAAAACTTAGGTTATGATCATTATTAAGCAATGAAACTTAAATTAATTACTCAAAAAAGGTAAATCTTGCACCTGTTACATGCAAGTTACTGTACATGGCTGGTTCATGCACAGCAGGAACCATTTCACAAGTTTTTAATAGCACCTCATGTTGTAACCAAAAGGTTACTTCAGTTTATGACCTCTAGGACGAACAATCTAAGTGCACAAGATATTAATTGTGTTATGCCTAGGGGTGCACAGGCACAACAGGAAAAGAGCCCCATCTTCCCCAAGTCCCAAGTAGCCACAGCGCCAGAACAAGAGCTTTCAAAGTGAATACTGTATTTATCTACAAAAAGAAAATGAATGAAAGAATGCTCAAGAATAATGACCTCTGGGTGGACCAAGGCCAAAACAACAAACAAAACAATTCTAACTGGAGAGGATATAACTAACCTAACAAAACAAAGGAACCAAAAAACATACGCCTTACCTCCCTAACTAAGCAAAAACAGGAGAAAAATAGATTAACAAAGCTGGCCGTCCCCCCCTACTTAAAAACATAACTTAATGAAATTGCAGAATGAAGTGTGGCTGGTTGGGAGAAGAGGGAGATGAGGAACGCCTACTGCCCAGCGCAGGCGGCCATCTTGGCCCTTTATATAGCAAGTAACCTCCGGAAACAGCCAATCACTAGCCAGGACCGAAACCAATCAACCAATCCTCTCTTGGCAATGACACACACTAATCTACATAAACAAGACAAAGGAAACACAGAGAAGGAAACAGAATTTAGACTACAGTAACAAATTGAAATAAATTATAATAAAGCCAACATGCTATCATTATTATACATGCTAAGAAATGTAACATTATTGTTGAAAGGTGACAAATTCCAGCTTAGATTGTCTGCCAAAGTATAGCTCAGTCTTACAAAGCATACCAGAGCCAACAGCTGTGTCTGAGGTGTCCATTAACAATTACTTTGCATGATGGTTTTTATTCATGCAACAACATGGAGCTAGCTCTTGCACCACCATCAGGCCAGTGCACAATAACAGGCAGTAATTTAAAGATGATGTTTAAAATACTGGGATTAAGAGCCAATGGATTTGGCTTCATCAGCAGCAGGTATTGTTATGACCACAAACTGCAGTATCAGATGGTCTCTAGATGTTTTCTTTTCATTAAGTGGCTTCATGAGGCAGCTGCTTGTTTCAGTAGGTTTTGACTGGCACAGGTTCATTTCATCACACCTTGTTTATTGTAGGACTGTACCTTTACCCACCTCATCAGGGAGAAGAGGGTCCTCCACACTGGGGGTGGTGGGGGGGAACTCTTGCATATTTAATAAATTCCCTGGTCTTGTCTCGTTAAATCATTAAAAATACTGTGACTTGTTGCCCCTCACACTCGAGGGAAATGGCACAGACTGTTCGCTGCTACACTTAGGAACAGACAGAGCAATGAAACTTGACAGAGGGACGAGTTGCTTACACATATAAAAGTTGGCACCAAAGGTTAAATATGATTATCTGGCTGAACCCATTAAAAGAAATCTGGAAAAAGAACAGCCTGCTTACTTAATGCCATTAAACTTTGCTCTCACCCACAAGAGAAGTGGAACCTGGAAGTGAGCCGGCAGCACTATGAAAAATGAGCGACACCGTGCTCACTAAGTTCTCTCCTCCAGCAGTTTTCAGTGAGCAGCCGGGGCAAAAAGTGTACATCAAATGTGAACTTTTTAAGTGTGATTTATGGAGCCGCTGTGATTGAGGTGTCAGGATTTATGACCGGACCTGCTGACAGCAATTACTCCCAAAACACTAATGCAACCGAAAACTCCCCTTTGATAGATCTGGTTATTAATGCAAGTACACAGGTACGCAGCCACTAAGGGCTCCCCGGAAAGGTTAGATTTATCATGGTGACATTTTACTCGTATTATGCACCCACATTCTCCCAATGTGGCCCAGGGACTGTCAGGGGAGGGTGCACGGCGATACCTTCCAAAAGGACATCGACTGCACAAAAAAAATTAAGTACAAGAAAATGTATCGCATTTCCAATCCAGACGTATAGATTTGTTACTGTGAGGTCACCTCCAAAAATAACTTCATCATCGTTTTTTTAAGTAATTTAAACAGATCTAATAATGAGGTTACTGTCATGTTAGCTGAATGCAGATCTGCAAAGTTGTTTTCATCTGTCTCTGAAAAGGAAAACAAATTATAAACAAAGGTGTACTAAAAAAAAAAAACTGGTTTGTCAGATGACTGAAAAAAGACCAAATGTTCTCATTTAGTCATTCTGAAGTGCTGCCAGGAAAAAGTCTGGATGAAAAAAATCATTTTTGTAATATATTTTAATGCTGTTTGAAATTAAATCACACCGGTTTCCACCTCAGGACATCAGAGTGCTGTCATGTACTTACTTGTCACATTATTTATACGCACTGGAAAACACACCGGCTGTGTGTGTGTGTGTGTGTGTGTGTGTGTGTGTGTATGTTTTTCGGTGTGCTTTAATATCCAATTTTGTGTGTCTGCAGGTTTGGCATCAAGTTCTTTGCAACTAGACTGAAGCTGCACAACAACAACAATTTCAGGAAATGTTAATGAGAAGTTCAAAGAAACTATTTATGTTTCCAACAGACAAGAGAAGACTGACACAAAATTAAAACGCATGAAATAAGGAGTCATCAAAAAATCTGTTCAGAGGGCTTCAGATTACTTGATATTGCCTAAAAAGAAGAATGTCTTTCTTCTTTTTTAGAAGAAAAGCTCCCACATCACAGTTTGAACCCATTTTGTAAACCTCTGCCAGTAGGGAGAGCACTTTTTCTTTTTCCTGCTGTTCCCACTGCATCCAACACCTTAGGGTTGATGTTTTAATAGAGTGTGGGAGGCAGACTCCTTGGTGTTACTGCATGGTAATCCAGACTCTGCGGAGCTGTGCACGGCCTTGTGTGGTGACTGCCGATGCAAGCTAAACAGAATGCAGCTGAATCCTGAGATCTAACTCAGACTCGGCCCGTCGGCTCTTTCTAAAAACTGAACTGACCTAAAGATCTTTTACAGAGAAACTAACACATGACCTCTCTTTGTTGGACATGAATGCTCTTCTGGGGCCTTTTTTTTTTTTTTTTACTAATTTCAACTTAACTCAAGTGAAATGAGGATCATCCAGCGTACAGTGTTTTTAGAGAGCTGAAGAGCTCTTTTGACGACTGGCTTGTTATGCCCAGGTGCTCTTCAGAGGGACTCAGGAAGTCCTTCTTACCTGCTACAATGAAGTTTTTGAATTAACACTCATAGCTGACTGTCACTGTTGATGAATTATGATGAATGGTGGTGCATGAATATGTTAATGTTGCTGTCTTATATAACCGCTCTGTTGACAGAGTCGCATTGATGTGTACTCATTTTTTGCCAAACAAGTGTTTGTCTTCCGTTCGTCTGACTTATTTTTTATCATTTGTATATTTTCTCTCTCTATATATAAATATATAGCCACACAGTTTCAACTCTGGTAGATTGATTTAAACTTGTTTTCTTTCTGTAGAATAACATATAGTATTTAATTCAACCTAAAATGTCAGCAGCTATTTCATCTAAATATTAAGGCTGCAATGTTTCTCACTGTCAACACACCTATACATCTCCAATGTAAGTTTTTGCTCAGAACAATTTACAGGGGACTAAAGAAAATCAGTCAGGATAACACTTGAATCAACTAGCAAAAAATGTCAAAACTCAATAAGGAAACAGCACTTTTTTTTAACTGCATGAGTTGTCTTTACTGTCCGCAGATGATATGCTGAGATGCTGCACGGCCTGCAGGGAGCTATGCATGTGAAAGTGTGAAGATGTAAATATTCTCTGGAGGCAGATCATCCTTATTTCCCACAGGACTAGACACTATATGTATATATATATATATTTATTTATATATATACATATATGTATATATAAAGATTCACACAGAGATACACAAACATAAACAAATGGAAAAAATGCAAGTAACACATTTGCAATTGTGTCACGTTTGAGAAAAGGGATAAAAAATGTAGGAATGCAGAATAATACAGTTAAAGTCCCCATCCCCCAAAAGTTGTCACTCTTCTGTGTAAGCATTTATGCAGTTAAAGTGGAGAAGAAAAAAAAAACGCTTGTGAGGGGATCAATCAGAAAGAGGAAAAGAAGGCAGGGGGAAGGGGAGACTGTTGCAGGTAAGAGCCACAGCATGCAATAAAGATTATGGAGGCAGGATGAATTATAAGGCTCCAAGGCTACAGCACAGAGGGGCCTGACAGATCTACTGTTTCCCTGGCTCGGCCACTCCACTGCAGGGACGGCTGCATTAAAACCTCAGGAATGAAGAGAGAGGTTTCTCCTTTCCTATTCGACTCTCCCTCTCCAGTCCGACATTGCATCGACTGTTTGGCAGGAAACAGGTTGAGCTAAAGAGGCGTTTGACCCTGAGAGCACATTTTCATTATTTAGAGGTGCTTGTGCGGCGGTGTCATCTTTTTCAGAGGGAAGGAATGAGGGATGGAGATGGAGTGAGTGGCTGTGTTTGGGCGAGAGAAATCTCCTGTTTGCATTCTGCTTGGCAGCTACAACAGCCGTCATCATTAGAATTTAGTGAAGTTTTTTGAAATGGTGCACTCTCCTGCTCAGTGGGAAAGTCAACAACTCTCTCCCCCTCTTTTCGGTTAAAATGTTTTGATGTGATTGCAAATTTGCAGAGGCGTCAGACACAATGTGCCGTGTGCTGTGTACACTCACACTGTTACATATTCTGATTGAGTGGGGCTGCGCACTTTACGCATTCTATTCATTTCCTGTAAATCCTCCTCTCAATTTATCATAATGAAGAAATCAACAGCAAGGTTAGCTAAGTTCAATCCATCTTTTGCAATTACTCCAGAGAATTAACATCTTTTCATTTCGATAGAAAAACATGATTGTTTTGAGAGCGTTTCACTTTCTTCATCTAGTTTTTTAATTTTCACATTCGATGGCTATTTGTCTCTTTCGCCGCGTCTGCTTCCATCATTATTTTGCAATAATTATATCTTCCTCTTGGACATTTATCTAACAGTGAGAGCTTTCGCAACCAAGGTCCAATTTTCTTTCTTGAAAAAAAATTAATCACTCTTGATCATTTGTAACGAGTGTAAGTGTCAGACTGAAATAGCCACATGTGCTGGAGGCTGACAATGGATAGCAAGAAGCTTTAGTATCAATGCTATGTGGCCTTGGAAGATATTAACTTCCCACTGGCTTGAAGGTGGGCGTGCAACATGTCATATAAAAAAGCCAAAGCATACTCTCCATCATTGTTTTCCTGGAGATAAATGTCATGCCATGGTGGAAATAAATTAAAGAGTCAATATAGAAGACATGTATAGCACACATTTGTTATATTTCATTTTGAATATTGAGGGTTTTCATTTGTATTTACTTTGAAAATAAACAACTGAGAGAAAACAAGGATACAGTGATGCTCTGTGAGGCTTTTACTTAAGTCACCCTTCACTCAAAAATCTGTTTTTCTACTTCGAAACATTTTTTTATACATCTCCTAAAACTGAAAAGTTTCTCTTTGCTCACTGAAAAAAAAAGAAGAAAAAAAATTATAAGATGGGATGATGAGCATCGTTTGTGACATCATGAATAGTTTCAAAGTCAGTCTCAGTCGAATTTGAATCTTACAAGTTTGCAGTAGAAACATGAAGCCACAAGTGCAAATACACTAAGAAAGCACTTTGCAGCGAGGGAGGGCACATTTTGTATCTAATAGAAAATAATATCAAAATAAACAACATTTGCATATTCAGAAAATCTGGAATATTCAATCACGTAGAACGAGTAGATGCTCCGTCATAGATTATAATGTAGAAAATATGACTTTCTTGGTCCAGAGAAAAATGTGTGAGGTACATTTTATTGTCCCAAGCAGTTTATTCATGTGTACAGTATGTTTTAATTTATGTCAGTCGGAAATCTTTAAGCACAGCTGAAACCCTAATGTGAGCTGCTGTACATATCAGTGTAATAGCAATGCTAACATTCTTATCTAAATGTTGAATATTTATGATGATAACAATCAAATTTTAGTGTTTAAAGCATGCTAACAGAAGCACTTAGCAAGGAGTAAAGCTGAGGCTGATGGTCATAAAGAAGATACTGGACAGATAGAAACTTTTACCTGATCGTGGTACAAAAGAAAAGACTGGGAATTACCAAAAATCCTTAGAGGAGATAAAAGTAACCACCTTCACAGCAATAAGTTCAAAAGTTGTGGAGATTATTCAGGACTGAGTTGAAGAACCATAAGACGAGACTTTCAAGAAAATCAATGGCCTCAGTTGTTTCAGCATGTCAGCATGTTGTCATGTCAGTGTTTCCGATCAGTTCAAAATGTCCTTCCTCAGCCATTGTGCACTAATTATGACACAAGCAAGAGTGGGAGTCAAAGGACACAACTGGGCAGCACATGGAGGAGTTCAAGGTGGATGGTTTGGTTCTGAGGAAAACATTAGGGTTTTCTTTATACCAAACCAACATTTTGTCTCTGAATTTAACCGCACCTTTACCTTTTCATACATAAATCAATCAAAAATGTCACAATTTGTCACAGTTCTGACAGACAAAAAAATGTCCTTCGAATGGAGTCATCAGATCAGAAAATGCGTTTATGGGAAGACAGCAAGGGCAGGCAAAATATTTTGTATTTGCAGGACTGGTTGAACAGACTGACACTGACAAATGGCAGCTGGTTTATAAACTTTCTCCTCGTGATTGAGAACTTAAAACTTAAGCCAAAAAAACAAACAAACTTCAAACTCGAGCGACTTTAAAAAAAAAAAAACAAGTCAAGGATGTAAAGACGAGAATAACAACATTCCACACTTCCCTTCAAACCATTTCATATAAATACTAGAGGAGTTTTTAATCCCTGCCTAGAAGTCTTGTAGTAAAACACATACAGTCCTTTTTCCTCACTCACCTGCTGCTCTGCTCCCGTCTCAGCCGGGATGAAAACACCTGAAAATCAAGGCCTTATCAGAGTAGCTCGTATTACTGCAGTCTCACACCCACATGGTGTCTCGGGACTGATTCCTCTTTCCTCTGAATCTTTTTTTATATATATATATATATATATATATATTTGCGAATGTGCAAGTGTAGAGCTCGGCCCCTGAGTGTTTTCTCCACAGATCTCATCTAGTGCTAGCGTACTTCCCCTGCTGTCGACTTCCCTTCGATTCCCCCTTTGTGCTCTGTTACCCCAACTGTGATTATTTAACTCTCCACAGGTGGGGTAGAAATGAGCAGAGGACTGGCCACAGACAGACAAAGAGGAGGAAGGAGAGAGGGACGTGCAGCATCGGTTTACCCCACAAAAACAGGAAGAAAAAACACGTGCAATTACGTATCTGTTGATCCACTCGTGGACTCGTTCAGGGAACTGTCATATTATTGAGAAAAGGAGGGTTTGTTATTGGTGGTTCATAATAATTGTGCTTCTTTGCAAAGACAAAAACGGCTTTAATTGCTCAAAAACAAGATGGCCTAATTAGAATTAGCAGTTTACTGTCATGTGAGTTTATAGAGAAGTTTTAAACTGATTACTGTGGTTACAGTTGTTTTTTTCACAGACATATGTATTTGTGTGTTTCATTGTTTATAGAGACTCTCCCAGCCTTCACTGTGCTAACTAATGAGTTGTTTACAACTACCTGTCATTTAAAAAGGATAAAATCATCAGAAAATACGTTTGCCTTGTTAATTTCAATATTGTGTGCAAACTAATATAAAGGGAGTTAATTTATTTGGATTGAATCGTGTTGTTTTGTTTTGTTTTTATCTCATCCAAATAAGTTGTTTTCCTCCAGTGGTACCAATAGAGTTACAACAGATTAGGAACTAGCAGCCAGTACAAAAGTAAGCAGACTCTTCACACCATGAAAACAAGTTCACATCCTGCAATGAAATATATATTATCAGTAAAACTTACTCAAGTACCAAAGGCGAAAGCACTTACTATATAGAACTGTCTCTTTCACAACTTAAATTATAAATTACATGTTGTCTTTGGATTGTTACTATCAGTTCAATATTACTTTAGCAATCTTTTAACAGCGTAAATACTAAGTAACTTACTGACTCTTTTAATGAAATGTCAAAAGTACTGTACACAGTCAAGGCTCTTCTTTACCTCAGTTATCCCCTTTTGTGCAAACTAACATTGGCAGAGCTGAGTTCAGGTACAAAGCACCTTATAAACAGAAAGACTGGCCTTACATTCATTCACTACAGCTTTGTAATTAGTTATATTTGCAATTGTTTTTATCACTCCTTGTATAGTTGGGTTGTTCTGTTTGCTGAAATGTTCCGCAAATCTTTCTTGTTCTTTTCTGAAAGCAATTTTAATCTCAAGCGACTATATGAATAAGATTAAAATAACAAAAAATAAATAAAAGCTGTCAAATTAACATAATGGAACGGAAAAATAAAATATTTTATTCATTTTGTTATATTTTACATATACATATTTTACAGTCCATTCACCTCTAAGAGCTGAAACTAAATTATTCACAAGAATCAGGAAAAACCTAATTATAATATCTCAAGGATGCATTTATCATTCGCCTCTTCTTCGCCCGTCTCTTGTCCTCCTCACATGTATAATGAGGAGAACATGTATGTTCCACTTGTTCACTCTTTAAATAGTTGAATGATGCCTGAGTGACTATTATGTGAGGAAATGATAAATAATGACATGATAATGATAATTACCCGAAATGAACACATGACACTGGTAAGCACATTTGGTTAGAGTGGTCATATGCTGTTATATCACGAGTTTATACCACAATGTCTAAAAGTTTATTTGGATATGATTTAGCTGTCTCGTGATTTTTGAAATAGTGCGAGAGCTGACAAATAAAAGGTGACAATTTATATAGAAATTTATATATTAATGGCTGCACCCTCTGTATCTCTTAATGCTGCACATTAGTCCTCTCAATTTTCATTTTTCAATAAGTAAATCAAAGCCAAGTGAACAACAAAGAGTCTCCCACAGTGTTTTAACAACATGACTACATAAGCAAATGTCTGACAAATCAATTGTTTTTATCCTCCAACTTAAATCAAGTGTGAGGTGGTTACACACAACTCACTCACTCACACACTCACTCACTCACTCACTCACTCACTCACACACTCACTCACACACTCACACACACACACATGCCCAGATATTAAAGTTTCAGAGCTCTGTGAATTAATGTTTAATCCTGGAAGTGTAAGCAGGGAGAGCAATATGTTCCTTGTCCCCGCTGGGCTAGTTGGCAGCCATGAAGCTCAGTGTAGCTTGAGTTGAGGCCTGTTTTCCAGGGGGGTGGGGGGGGGGACGGAGGAGAGAGGGAGAAAACACAACAAAACACACACAACGTCGCTGATCTCCCGCAATCATTTTGTTACCTCTGAGGCAGATTACAGACTGGGAGAGAGCAACTTCTAAAAAACTGTGAGGATCACAGATGCCTTCAGGTTCACATTCTTGGAAGTTACCTGCATGCACACCTTTAAGAAGAAAGATCCCGTCCCAAATATAACTTCTGAGAGATGCCGGAGCTTCCTCTCAGCCTGAGACGGACTGAAGTGTATCCAATATCCAGGGAACGCTCTCCCTCATCGTTAGGATGATATGCTCCATTAGACTGTGTGAGGCTGATTGAAGCTGACACGCACAGACACAGATTAACTGTTAGAGACTGACAGAGATTGATGTCAACCAAAGTAAATTAGCAAAGACAGGTAGGGTGAACGGACAAAAAGCGGGGCTCCAAGAAGTTAAATGAGTTGATGTTTTTCAAACTAAAATTTGATTCCTTCATGTTCTTTCATTGATTTCACTTCTTTTCTCTGCACTTTGATATTAAAAATACTGCACAGAAAACACGACAGCCTGAAGAGTTAATTCCTACTTTTAACAGTGGAGCATCAGTTACATGCTAAAAGCATCGTTTTCATGCTCACTGATTCTTTCCTTCAACATCCCCTGTTGTAGAATACAATACTTGTGTAACGTACCTCCAGTGCCGGCCCGATACTTCATAAGGTTGTGAGAAGAATGAAATTTTACAACCTTTCAAGATTTACTCCATTCGGAACTTAGTGTGTGTTCTGTGCATGACATTAACATACATTGATTCAGGGAATGATGGGACATAAACGATTTGGGCGCCCTTTTAAGGGACCAAACAAGGGACTACAAGCCGCAGTAATTCTTTTTTCTGTTTCTTGTGAGCATAACGGTATTATAAAGTGCCTCTAAAACTGTTGTATCCAGTCTCCAGTGTCAGTCTCACTGCTCCCTCCAAACTTGTGGCATTATGATACAGCACTTCTCTCACTGAAAAAAAAAAACAATATCACTTAACATAATCAGGACAGCAGTTTCTCTTCCTTGAAAATTTACTTTTGCAACACAAATTTGCAGTATAAATAAATAATTTCAAGGAGACAGGGTCGGAGGACTTGACTGTATCTGTGCCTGTTCAAAGAGCATGAGGTGGATAAAAACCAGACATTACACACAAATGAGCCTGAGCTGTCCTTGGTTTTGAAAGCCTGAGCAAACATGCAAAGTGCTCCGGCAAAACTGAGCGAGCGGCAGCAAACAGACAGAGACTGTAGACTGTGGTGGTGTCTCATCAAGCCTTTTTCCTCCCCGAGGCTGCTGAGATTTGGAATGATGGTGACACTACAGGGAAGAATTGATCTGCCTCCAGCTGCCTTTTTGGTAGCTTGAGATTAAAGGCCAAAACACAAGCCAATGTGGGCACTCTGACTGCTTGACAGACCTTTTGAAAGCGCCCATTTGCGTATGGACTGAATCATGTGAGCGTGCATGACGTGCGAGTATATGCGTATATGGGTCCAACAGAATTGCTTTCACTTGGTCCAGCTAGCCCATCTTTGTGACAGATACCTGTGTATTTATCTGTGGCAGTCAGTGTACACAGCTCCTCACCTGCTAGCACTGTTCTGTCTGTGGAGCCGGTGCTTGCAATGTGTGCACTCCCTCAGCCTTAAAACACTCCTCTGTTCAGCTAGAGTGCTCTTTGTATAAAAGACACCCCTCTGTGTCCCTGGAATGGTTCTTATTTGCAGTCCATCTCTCTCATGTTTGCTGCTCCTTTTTTTTTCCTCCCTGATTTTCATTGTCTCTCTGCAGCCAATTTCGGCCCTTCAAAACAACACATAAAAAAAACAAAACTCTGGAATTGAAATGACATGATTGTTTTCCATTGAAATGCAATCAGGCTTCTGATGAGTTCTTGTTCTCTACTTCAGTGCAATTCCCACCTGTTTTGCCCACAACTGCTGTCGCAAACACCAGGTTAAAAAAAATAATTTGAAAGAATGAGGAAACATTGCAAAGCTCCCAGTCTGTCTGACCCTCGACTGCTATTTAAAACACACACAATGCCTGATTCCTCCAGATAGACAGAGATTTAGACTGGAAATTTTCCTGTTCAGATCCGTGCTTCACAAGCGATATTGAGAGCCTTAAGAGGATTATATCAATGATGCTCCATTTTCCATCTGCATGGTAAACCATTTAACATTAAGGCCACTCTACTAAATATAGGGCTTAAAGTCTGTTAGCAAAGCTTTTTTTTTCTCTCTCCTGCTTCCCTGTGATGAAATTAAGGATAAAATCAGCGAGAGGAAAGTGTGTTCTTCTCCTTGCAGTGTGAAGAATGGGTGTGGAGATGTGATTTACAGACATGGCTGTCAGATTACTGGCTCCAGCTGTGGAGAAGGAGAGGTCATGTGCTCGCTGTGTTTTCTTCTTGTAGCTCATTGCAGCACAGCACAGTGTGGTGCGGTGCTGTGCTTTGTCATGCAGCAGGGTCGAGAGGGTCAGGACACGGGCTGTTTCCCCTCTCAGCTCACGGGCGAGAATGCTACACCTCAGTCCAAGACCTATTTTGTCTTCTGCCTCCTTCTTCTTGTTCTACCCCTCCTCCCTGTCCGCCCAGCTCGGCTCAATTAATCTAGGATCCTGAGAGAAGCCACTGTGCATGACTGAAATTACTCCCTGCTCACTGCACTACAAATTACAGCTGCTGAAGACCCTCACACCACCACCACCCACCACTTTCAAGCTACGTCTCTCTCTCTCCTCCATCTCTCTGGCCACCACACTTCTCCTCAGGTCACATGATTTAATTAGATTCCTTGTTGTCATGTTCTTTACTGCTTTTGTCAAAGGTTGTTGTTGTCATTTTAACTGAAGCTGTAAATTAAATGTGGGGTGAGCTGCCATTCACAGGCACACACTTGGGCACACTCTCCCTCACACACACACACACACACACACACTTACACATGCACATGGAGAGATTATTAAATTTACACACACCCATGCATATTTAAGCAATGAGCAGTGTAATTGTAAACAGTAAAATATTTACTGGCACTTGGCTGATGTTAGTGTAGCCTCGTGAGGAAAAACGATGTTATCTTAAGACCTTGAAGCACGAAGGCTGAAACTTGGCTGTAATTGTCGGCAGCAGATGCAGGATGTTAAATTCTCCGAGTTAACTTTTTAAACTATTGCCTAACAGCGAGCGAGAGAGTCAAGATACCATGTTTGTTGGACCGGGCGAAAGTGATGCAGTGTCTGACTCAGGCAGTCTGAGCTCTGCTGTCCAGTCTGCTCCCCTCCCCCCACACCCCCCAGAGGCTCTGAGGAGTCCTGACCTGCACTGAATCTCAGCATCCGAGCATTTCGAACACAACCTCCACAACTTACAAACTAAAAAAAAAACCTCTCACAGCAACAATCCTTCAGAGTCTGCAAAAGACCTTGGCATGGCAATAGACGTGGCTGATTAATCGCGGAGGACTACTGTAGGACAAAAAAAAAAGACACAGTGTCCAAATTAAAGGTGTCACCATCCGGGCGTTAACTTTGAAATTAACAAATGAGGAAGCTTATGAGACCTCGCGTCTATATCTCTCAAATCTACTCGTTTGAAAATTTTCAAGAAATGGCACTGAAAAATTAATGAGGCGTTTTATTATTTTCCAGCTTCAGCTGCTCTACCTCTAGAGTTAATAAAACTGTCAATATTAAAATCTCCCTCACGGTGGACGGAATTTATTTCACTGTTTAGTGCGAGGTTATTTTCCATTTGTTATGTCTCCAGGTTTTTATACAGCAGTATAAGAATGCAGGCCAGATATGGAGATGTCTGTGAAGCAGTCATTGTGTCAATGTAATAATGGTGCATTTGAGTTATGTGTCTGGGGAACACAGGATGGCGGCCCCCCCCCCCACCACCACCACCACCACCATCACCTACACTCCCCACCATCTGTGCCACATCTCACTCGGGGTAATTCTGCAGCGCCTCTCTGTCTCATTCGCCGTCTCTCTGTTTGTCTCCTCCAATATCTCACTTCCTCTTTGTCTCTCATCCTCACACACACACATGTTGATTCATTTTGTGCGAAGGACTCCGTCTACATCTAAACTATTTATAGAACACAATTGGGTTTATATTAAACCGCCTCTGGCTAAACAAAGCATTCAGAACTTGTCTACTTTATTCTTCAATAAGGTAAAAATTGATCCATGCGGTGCCAATAAGTTCAAGCTGCAGTGTGAGTGAGGAAGAGCTGTGAAGACCTTTTCTTTTTTTTTTTTTCTGTTCCCTCCTCAGACGGGGCCCGCATTGTTGTTAAATGGGTTCTGGTGCTTGCTCAAAGGACATAATGGAAAGAGTCAATTGATGGATGTTTCTGTCGAAAATGAATATGAATGCGTTAAATCAGCAATAATTGTTTTTCCCGTCATTATTAATTCTAGATTTGCTTTGGCGAATAGATTTGCTACTTTGGATTGATGCCCAAGTACTGTGTCATGAAGCATTCATTATTCAAAAATTCGACTGAAACTAGGGCGCTTCTGTTGCAAACTGTGTGAGAGAAATAATGCCGAAAGGTTTTAGAAAGCCCTTTTATGTCCTGTTTATGTTTAAGGGCCTTTTTTGACCGCTGCTAGACTGCAAGAACGAGTGTTGTAGCAGTTAATTTAATTGCCATGGATGTTAGCGTTTATTTTTTAAGTGTGGCCCGTTGCAGAAGCCACAAAAAAAAAACAAAAAAAAACAGGGAAACTCTGCAGTGTTTATGTTATACTCAAAGATTCCTTTGGCAAGAAAGTCAATGATTCGCCTCACACAACAACAGATGCTGTATATAAATTATGTACCAAAGTCATTAGAAAATAATTTCCTGAATTGAAAAAAAAGCAATTGCAAGATGTTGTGCATGAGCTGAGAGCTTTTCTGAGACTTTTTTTCTTTTCTATAACTATTCTGTGTTTTAACCAGTGCAAACCCCCTGATATGTTCCAGTACAACAGTTTTTTATTAACTTTTGTGCATTTCATGCTTCTCGGCTCAAGTCGCTTTAAAAATTTCTGTCTTTGGAGTTTGTTTATCCCAACATGTTCTGCATTTCTGATCATGCTTCAAGGTGCTGATTGAAGTCATGATTCTCATCGTGACTGATGTCGTATAATTGGCTGAGTATCTGTTGTTAGTGTCTGATGAAAGATCTCCTCTCATCCACATCTGGTCTGCTACCTTTGATGGCACTTGTTTTAATCTTCATGATGCATCCCTGCAAACTCATTTTAAAGTTGGGATTCACTGATGAGAGTTGGAGAAACAGTTGCCTGTTGGGGGATTTGTTTTTCACAGTACGACCGTTTTGTTGAAGGAAAGTTTGAAATGCCAAATGTATCTGCGAGTAGGGAGAGATAGGCTTAATACTCAGAATCCTCATTTTGTTAAAAAGTAAAGGAGGAATCCTTCGTAATGGCTGAGAGTTGAATGGGGATTTGTGTGGGCTTGTAACTCTTGAGAGGTCAATTGAGTCAAATATCCTCTGACAGCTGAAGATGCAGTTTCTTTATTAAGACAGCGTGTGTCAGCATTATTCTGGCCACATGATGGGGACTAATAATTAATCCGAGGCCCACGAAAAAAAAAAAAAAACGGCTCAGGCAGGTTACATCCTTTTATGACCTTTTTCTAAAACAGGCACCAAAAATCTGAAGAGCGAAAAAACTTAAGGCTTAATGAGTAAGAGAGCGTGGCTGTCATTCACGCCTGTCAATCAGCAGTTATTCACAGTGCACTCAAGTTTTTTCCTCCTTACAACAGCTCTGCATATCAGATGAGCGGTAACTGGTGGAGTACTGAAAATCTGTATTCATATTAAAGTCCAATTACTCTTATAAAAACAGCACTTTTGAACACTTTTATAGTCAAGTAGAGAAGGTTAGCTAATCAATCACAACATCAATGATTAAGGTTACATGTGAAAAAATTAGCATAGCTGACATTAGATATTTAACTACATTTTTATCTTCAGTTTGAGCAGCTTGCTTAAATGTTCTTGCTCAGGTTAAAGAAGAGTTTTAAAAGCAGAGATCTCAGTATTTTTCAGGAGACATGATAAGCACTTCATCATGTAACTGTCATCTTTTCCAGATGTTGGTATCCAGAGTGAAGTCGCCAAGGATCGTCTCCTGAAGCTGCGCCTTGTTCTTGGTTTTGATTTGTCATCATTGCATCATGGTCAAGAGACGGGTGGTGTTTGTTTTTCCTTTCAGGCAGCTGGAAACTTGGCAGTGGAGTTGATCTTTGCACATTCCTCCCTGTAAAGTAAATCCCCAGCAAACAAGAATTTTTGTAATTAAACTTCTAAAATTGAAAAACTCTTAAGTTATTTCTTTGACTGTTGTGAAAAGCTCTGATTGCTCTTAGAAACCACTGCAGTTTGCATGTTAAAGTACTAAGAAATAAAGTCATCAGGGCAAATACAGCCTTCACCACTGACTGATTACTGAAGTGAAATCAAATAAGCTTTCCTCATGGACACAGTATGAGGATGAATAATTAAGATGTCATGTGGAATTTTCTTTTAAACAAACTCACGTGTTCATGTATTTACTTTTTCCCTCAAAACCTGTTGTGTATCCTTCAGCTTTTCCTCCCTCATAAATCACCTGCAAAACAGATTTTATTTTATAATATTTTATAATTTGCAATGACTGCGAGCTCCAAATTAGCTAGCTTGCAGTCTTTTCTTCTCTTGGCTTTGTTGGCTCAGTGCAATATTTTTTGCACATTACAAATACTGACTGTCCTTCAGTAGAAAAGCATGAAAGCAGGAGAAATTTTAATGACTCATATGAGCAATGCAAAAAAAAAAAAAACAACACTATAAAAGATATTGCTTGGTGACATAATCAAAACCACACAGGGTCCCTGTAATCAAAACAAAATGACATTTTAATGTAACATTACCACCAGTCCAAATACGAGAAGGACAGAGCGGACCATCTCTCTGTACACTCAAAAAAAAACAAAAAAAACATATGGGTCAAATAAAAATAAACCAGCAGTTTCTGTTGTTCAAGTCACGAAAAGTGAAAGTAAACTTTAAGTTAGCAAAGGTTAGGAAAAAGTCGTGGTCACGGTTAAAAGAAACCAACACTGACGGTCGTAAGACGACAGGGGAGCACACCTCCTGTGTCCAGTGTCAAAGTCAAACCGTTTTTACGCCCATCAATCCACCCTGACTTCATCCCGATGGCATTTACAAATGTCACAAGACTTCCTGCTTTTCTTCCAAGAATAAACAAGAATATTTGTCCTTCCATCCAAAAAATAACTTATGCTGTTATAACAACAGAGCCGTTCTCTTTTTAAGTGACTGAACTCATATTGTGCATGCATGTTATGTCAACCCATTATATTTTCTCCTGCCTCATTGTGCGACTCAATAAAATGGGTGAAATGAATGAGGATGCAGTAGAAAAGAAAACTGCATGGGTGGATTATGAATATACTTATCTTTTTTTATATGTGCATTTTATTGGGCGAGCGAGCGTCCCTGCATCTGGAGGAGGTTTGTTTCAGCATTTGTTGCATCTGATGTTGCTAGCTGCAGTTGTCATCTTCTTGCTAAATGATGCGTGAAAGTGAATATCCATCTTCTGTGATCAAAAGCATTATGCGATGGCGCTACGATACATGCATTATAAACAACCTGGCTGCTTGTGGAAGTGAGGACGCCACACAGGGCTCTGAACCTCAGAGAGAGGAACGCACCCTTTCAGGCTTTCTTTTATGTATTCATGTAGGCTTTTGTCCAATCCATCAACTTCGGCCTGTAAACACTTAATGCCTTTCTTCACAGAGAGACATGAAGGAATGGACTCTGTTGCAACCCCAGGTTTCATTTTAAAGACCAGCACATATAGTCGAAGTAAGCCGGGAAATGGGAAGTGAAAAATCTGTGAAACATTCGTTCACATTAGCACTTTGAGCCAGGAATAAATAGCCTGCTGTGTAAGAGTTGGGGAGCACTGTGAGATGTGACCAGCTTATTTGTGAAAACACAAGTGTTAAGAGAGAGTCTGAGGAGGTGCCGCAGCATTTAAGAGCGCAGCAAGTAATCGCTCAGCCAACATGAAAAAAAGTCTCCAGGCGGTCAACTCAGCTGACTGGGAAGAAATACCACAGCCATTAAAGCTCTCTCAACACCTGTGTGGATTTCATAAATAACTGTCCGAGTCGAGAGAGTGAAGGAGCTGGAGGGAGGGGGGAGGGGAGAGGTGTACAGACAGGTGCCGGGTAAAAAGGTAGGTTGAAGAAGAACGAGATGGACAGGGCAGCCGACAAGAAGTGAGGGCAAAACAGAAAAATGCCCACACCTGCTTCCTGTGATTACAGTGCTATTATTTAAATGTCAGCATCCCTCTGTCAGCGTGTCAGTCTATGAAAGGCGCAAATTCATGTGAGCATCGGACAAAAGTGCGCGTGTTGTCTTTATTCCCACAAATTTGAATCAGAGAAAAAAAAAAACACTGAACTTAAACGTTTAACCGCTTTTGTATTAATCCGTCCATTCAAGTCCAACCTTACAGTGTGGAGTATGTATGTGTGTGTGTGCAGTAAAGAGAGAGAGAGAGAGAGAGCTCTTGTCTCAGTCTCTCTGTTGATGCACACAGAACAAGGTTAATTACTTTTCTGACCTTCTGCGGAAGCTTAAAGAAATATTCCAATCATAGCCTGAATAGATAGCACAACCAGAGATGCTGAGTCAATGGCTAAACAGTGAAAAATGAAACACTGCTGAATCTTTTAAGTGTAACTTTATTTACCTTCACCGTTACTTATCAAATGTTTCGATAAAACTGCCAGCATCACTGATTTAATGTCACAGAGGAAAAAGGATTGTTTCTAATTCCACCTGCAGCTGCTTGCTTACTTTGATAAAACATGTATGCAAAGCATCCATATTTTTTTACACTGCATTTATGAAAATGCTTGAATAAATTCTTTTGGATACCAATCATCAGTCTGCAGGGTGAAATCACTGCAATAAAATACGTTGTGCTTTATAAATACTGCACAGGACTATTGTATATTTCATATTTAATGGATACCGTGAAAATACAGTCATTTATTTTTCTGTCGGTGGGATTCAAGTTCTCCCCGATGTGAGATTTTCTGATCAAAAGCACAACAGGAACACTGTCATATTCCACATGATACCATTTTCTCTGCATGGGGTAAGTTCATTTTACAGCTATAGGCTTATAAATGTGTTTCTTCACCATAAATGCTTTAACTATTGTTCAGGGAGTTGTTGCTCTCAAAAGCATCATTGAGTCGCTGGAGAATGAACCTGTTCAGCAAAGAGAATAAAGTGTGAATGCAGGGTTTGTTTGTTTTTTCAGGTCCTCAAACAAGTGTGTAGGCAGAAAAAAAAACTTTGCTTGTGTATGTGCACCTAGCAGCCTTAAAAGTGTTAAACACTTACCTCATGAGAATGTAAAACACATGTTTTTTGTCCTTTACAAAAAATGTCACAACTACACGACGCTGTTTGAGATTTTGGATGAGTTACAACATTTAAGCTAAAACCCTGATTTTAAGACCAAACTTAAGGAGCAACTGCAGGGACTGAATATTTTTACTTTACAAGTGAAAGGACACTGTTTCCAACTGGGATTTTTTGTGCTGCATAACAGGAGATCCAAGGTTAAATCATTTTAGAAATAATGTGAATGTGAGCCACTTGGTGACTAGTATTCTGCATTTATTGAGATGATGAGTTAAACCTTGAGCACCAGCAGAGTTAAGAATAGACACCATTTACCTCCAGATATGAGTCACATTTTAAATTTATACTTTTACTTATCTATATTTTATATTTAAAGATCGCTTAAGCTCACAAGATGAGTTTTGTTGTTAATGTCCAATAACACGTCTGATCTTGACTATACTGATTTGAGTCGGTGCAACAAAGAGGTGTTTTCACTAAATCTTAAATTTAAATGTAGCCGGGGAAAGCAGCAAATTCAGAAGCCAGTTGTAGGCAAAGAGACCCCAAAACCTTCAATATACAGCAAGTGACAGCACAAGGAGTGGATGTTTGCATTACAATAACCACTAACACTACTGCTAGGTACAAGGTAACAAGCAAACAAACAGAATTAAAAGAGATGCTGCCCACATTTAGAACTCTGATATGTCAACAACTTACCGATTTTGGTGCAAAACAAACTCTGGTTGTGAGTCTAACATATGTTTGAGCTTCAGCCTGAGTTTCAAACTGTGTCTTAATTTCTCCAGTTTCTTCTCACTAGCCATCTTGATGCACGCAGCTCTCCCACCGGTCAGCCTACCACAGGCTGTGGAGGTGGGCAGAGCATAAGGACTGATCCAAAACTTTTTTTTTACTGAGGAAGAAAGAGAAGATGTCCTTCAGCTACTTTGCAAAGCTTTTCTTTGTCTTTTATAGACAAAAAAACAATGTTAAACAGAAAGTATTCTCACAAAACATCTCTGGAGAGGCACTTTAAACTTGTGTTGGTACATACTGTGCTTTTGGAAAAAGACATGACTCCTCTAGGCTGTTAGACAGCTGAGAATCATTCTGCAGCCATTATAGAAATAACAGTTTTATAGCCAACAGCACTTTAGGCTATTAAATGGAATATAAGGCAGATAGCGGCCTTGCTTGATGAGCAGCCATGTTATCATTTCTGCATGTCTGAAACTTACATGAAAGCCCTTTTGAATAGGGATATATTAGGTGCAGGAACGAGATCACACCATCCATACATTCATTTAAGTCATTAATACTGTCAGTGTGTCTCCCAGTGACTCCCATTGTCAGACTGTTTGATATGCATTCATCTGTCTTCCTGGCTGATCTGTGTTGGCAGCCACCCACAATCTCTCCAAGCTCAATTTGATCTCCAGGATAAACAAACCCGCAACAATTAAAAGAGATATGAGGGTTGACAAAATAATTAACATGGGGCCAGTGTGACTCTTAGGGAAGGGGGAGGGGGGGTACGTGCAGTCAACAAAAGACGAACGAACAAATAATCATTTGGGTGGTTGAGCAACAAACATATTAATTGTGTGTACAGCAGAAAAACCTTGGAGAAAATTATCTTCATAGAAACAGACGGCTACATTCTCCATGCCCCCTCTCCAAACACACACACACACACACACACACACACACACGCATTTTTGTTAAAAATAAACACTGATTCTTGACTCAGTCACTTATTAACTTATCTCTGATGATAAAACAGAGAGCCATAGTAGTCACCGCTCAGTGGAAGCTGGAGCCGATCTCAGCGGTCTGGTCTTTAGTTCGGATGCATGCGGGAGATTATCATCGCTGAACGTGTTTCTTGATGTAGACGGCGAGCCCACGGTCACAGCCTCCTCAGGTGAACACAGTAGACATCGGCTTTGAAACGTCACTGATTTGCTTCAAATAGCTCCAGGCTTTGAATGATAATGATTATCCACACTAGTTGAAGGCTTTTTTTTTTAAGCATAAATCTTCAGTGATTAATTATAATAGTCATAAGTGCTAAAAAAGCAGGTCAGCATGACCCTTAAAATGCAAATGCTTGTCACTGTACGCCCAAATGCTGCTATGCATATCAGAATATAATTTCTGCCTTATTAAGATCATCTTGCATGGTCGGTGTTCTATTACATGTACAGGGAAACACACAAAGACAAGTTATTGCCTGCTGAGACTGGAGCTGGATGTTTATCTGTGTTACTCAGAGGTGAGAGTCAATGGGGGGCAGCTTTTAGCAGCTGCATGTGTAAGTGCCACGCTGTCTCTCTGCTGCATCTGGGTAAAAGCACTGAAGAGAAATTGAGGGTGCAACCGCGCTGGCTATTATGGAGGAGATGTGCTACTGGTTATAATGACGAGGTCAAAAAAATAACCCTCGGCTCTTAGACAAAATTCATAAACACAAAAATGGGCCACATATTGTGGTTACAATAAGTTACACAAATCCAGATAAACAGCACGTACACACTGACGCACATGCACATTTTTCGGCTGAACTAATCCATATTTTAATGTTAAGAACTGATCAAAAGACTGGTGTGAAAGGTGATGGTTGCAGTGAGGAACCCAGAGAGAACTTTCATCCAACTCCGTGGTTCCCCTCAGCTCTGAAGCGCATTTTAGCATCCATCAACACGTTGTTTCACCTCTCATTAATCCTGTTTTCACCAGCAGCAAACAGTGCTTTTGGCAAAAAAAAAAAAAACTCTTATACTTGCTACCTGCTCATCACAACAGAGCGTGGAAAATGAGCAGGGGAATAAAAAGTCAAACATTTTGCAGATCCAAGTTGAGATTTTTTCGAAAGTGTACGTGGAGGTCAAAAGAAAACTTTAGGAAATATTGGACTTACTTTTATAAGATGGCTGGATACATGACTATAGATCAATGTTGATGTTGGTCTATGATTGCCAGATGTGTAAATAGGGAGTTATTTGCTGACACATCTGCCCCCAAGTGGCCAAAAAAAACTACAGGGAAGTACGGAAGCATAAGAAGTAAACAAAGAGTTTCAGTTTGGTCTCATTTCCAGCGTGTCACATGCTGACATCCCTTGGTGTCTCATACAGATGCAGATGGTACCTTTTAGCATCTGGATGAGACAGCTGCTCCACCCTACATTGTAGAAAAAAGTGACAGAAAGGTGGAGGATCACACAGATGACGGTTGTGCACAATTCAGGACTGGTGTAAAGCTTGAGGTGTCTATTGTCTAAACTATTGATCTTTTCCTAAACCTAAACCCGTCTGTTTTTTTAACTTAACCAAGTATTTCGATTGCCTAAGTCTAGAAAACTCAAAAATCAGACACCTAAAGCTGGAACAAGAGAGACAAAATTTGATTAAGTGGGATGAAAACATGTTCGGTGCTCCTGTCAAAGAGACTAAGTACAAAGATGGATAAATACATACAGATCATACAATTACGAATAATGTTTTCAAGGGTTTGTGAGAATAATGTAAAGCAATATATGTCATGATGCAGTAAACTTGTGGATGGACGTTGGGAAAAAGTTAACAATTGATAATGGCTGAAAGAACTCAACTTTGGCTTCAAAAATTAAAGGTACCCACCACTTTTCACAATCTCCACAACGATAAATTACACAGTTTGTTAAACTGGAGTTTTCTGCAGAGCTATTTCTGTTATTTTGTCCACTCCCTGTGAGACAGAAAGTGAGAAACACTACTTCTGAGAACATCCAGCTTGTTGCATAACTTTCACTACTCAGCTTGCCACAGGAGCTGCTTGCTTCGTGCTGTGGCAGTTTTTAGTTGATTAGTTTCCCCTGTGTTACCTCCAGGAGTGAAGGCACTGCTCATGGAAGTAGTTCCCTCCCCAGTAGCACCCAGCCGGCTCCTCATCTGGGCTCAGTTCGTGGCCCTGATTATCCCTCCAAGAGCCTGCTGGCGGAGTCGCAACTTCACAACACATGCACACAAAACACAAACAAACACCCATTCACTCGCACACAGAGAACACATGATAACAACACAGCCCTCAGGAAAAGGGACTGAATAGCCTTCATTGTGTTGATAAAAAGAAAATGCAGGGCTGATTATGATTACCAGAGATTATCCCTTTTA
>JAPZDY010000002.1:18701448-18714681 GCA_029783645.1 Ctenochaetus hawaiiensis | reverse complement strand
TCTGCCCCCCTTCACAATCCCCCCGAGGGGTGTCAGCCCCAGCTGGAGAGCCGCAGATCAGGCTGTGCCATGAGAAATGAACCCTGAGGAGCTGTGAGGTGGACCAGGGTTCAGCTGGGGCAAACACTGCTAAATGCCCTGGGATGGCTCAGATCCGACAGGTTGGGTCAGAGGAGCGGTGGAGGCGGGGTTGGGGAATGTGTGTGTGCGTGTGTGTTTGAGTGTGGAAGAGAGGATGTCAGGCAGCCTTGTAGCAAATCATGCCAATGTAGGTCATGTATCACAGACCAGATGGAAGTAGATTGATGTGTAAATGTGAGCCTGAATTAGAACTATAGATAAATATACTTGAGAGCTGTTTTAAAAAAGATAGAATACTGTAAAAGTAAAAGTAAAAACGAGTTGATGGGGAAGGGAAGGACAGATGTGAGCAGGGTATTTAAAAATCTGCTGGTGCAGCAACACAGGCGGGAATGAGTTTGACCAAAAGAAATTAAAATCAGATAATAAAAAAAAAGGATTTCAAAGTGTGAATTTTTTTCGGTATCGTCCCATTAACTTAAGGTAATGTAAGTACAGGGATAGAAATACCATCAGTACAGATTTCATTTCCCCAAATTTACACTTTGATCTCTAAACACTCTGCTCTCACAAATGAGATGAAACTATTCAATTTCACACATTTTAACTGCTCAGTATCGACTTGCTCATGAAGAAATCTTATTTGTGGGAGCAGGCCAAGTACAGAAAAACTTGGGCATGCTGTGTAATTGAAAACATGACAGGATTGATTTAAACTGCTACATCACTCAATATTTTGTAAACAGGATTTCGGTAAAGGCTACAATTATCAGTGAATACGTCTAATTCATATTTGACAAAACTCACGTTTATAGAAACTATGATGCACTCAGACTGTTTATTCAACCTTGTGTGAATCTTACAGCCAATCGAGCTCTGCATCAGCACAATATTGTATGTGATTACTTACTGTTTTTACTACTGTATTTACTGCTTATTTGCTGAAGGTCGAGCAAGTCAATTGCACTGTAATGATCACAGGCATTGATTTCAGGGGAGAAACAAGGAACATTCTCCAAACTTAATAACACATGCATTTGTCCCTCCTAGTTTAAGTCTAATAGCAGAGATCCTGCGATTGACAGACAACTTGAATGTGATTCATAAACACATACAGTAAAGCAGGGGGAAGCAGTGTGCAGCCTTCAGAAATAAAAGTTTCAATCTGCCAAAATGTCATTAAAATTTTTGTGCAATCATCCCTCAACCATAAAAGCTAATCCTCGTGTTATGTGTTCAAAGCAGGTGTCTTTTTAATCTAATGGCATAAAGTTTTGGCAAAAATCAGGCAATCCTATGTGATATTTGTTAAGCCCCGCCCCTTCTTACGGCTACATGACGTAATGCTCAAAGATTGAAACTAAAGCTGCATGTCTCAGAAAAAAATCCGCAGCATCATCAGGTAATGTTCCATGAAAAGGACAAAAAAATCAAGAAGCATTGTTGTGTTTTGTGGAGCGAGTTAATCACATTATCATGACAAAGTCATAACATTTTTTAAGTTACACATTTAATATTATTCGTTATTGTACTTGAAGCAAAGAGCACAGTATTTTTATCTCCCATACAATCAATGACATAATGTTATTAAGTACTTCAATAACGTGTAGTTGTGCTTATTGCATTAGTGCGTCATGCACAAACATATTTTATAATCTTATATAGTTGCTTTCATTGTAGATTTGATTCCTGCCGTGGGAACATAAAATTTATGCACATGCAGAGCTGTCAGATGGTCCAGATAAAAGCATTCACCGATTGGAATTACTTGGTTTTATATTGGTTATGGGATCATCGGCCCTGCTTTATTCAGACTGTAGCAGTTTTACAACTGCTGAGCCACAGTCACGAGCTCAGGTGGCAAATTGTATCGCTTAAAATTCGAATCTGAGTGAGGCTGCAACAAATGGAGTCAGAGATACAGAGCAGCCACCTGTGTGTGTCTGCCACAGTCAGATGTGCAGGGCTGCGGAGGTAATTTCAGAAAGTTGAAGAAATGCAATTTGCCTTTCTCTTTTAAATCACATTACCTTGTCATTTTGCAGTCAATTGAAACCTTTGTAATGGTGTTGTCATGTTGTGACAAATGAATGTCCTACTCTGATGATTTTAACTTTAATAAACATCTATTGTCCTCTGTTTATTCCTATAAACTGCTTTTTTCCAAATGTGCATTTTGTCTAATTTGTGCCAATACAGGCTCTAACTGCAGGTGTGTAAACATTTTAACAAAAAAAAAAAGCTGCCAGTGTACAAAATGTAGCCGTAAAACGAAACCCTTTATCAGGAACCTCAGAGAGATTTGCACAGTGGTTTTCTGTCTCCAGCAGGAAACAACTGCACACTCCGTGTCAGCGTCTTGCATCTATACATCACTTGCCTACTTTTCATTTGCTGCACAGCACTACACAGAGAGGCGGAGAAAGACTGACTGATTAAAACATGCGGCAGAATTTCAACCCTCCATGTGAATGTGACTGTGTTGGTGGAGAGCAGGTGAGGCAGAGCAAAGCACAAAGCTCTTGACAATCATTTTTCTTTTTCTTTTCCTGCCGTAATTGTGAATGCAATTATTTCAAAAACAAGCCTGAATCGCTTTGCACATATTATCTTTTTTCGACAACAATGAGTCACATAATTTTTTTGACTTCTCTATTTAACACATTTGATTTACTTTGTTCTTCCTTTGTCATTCAAAATCATGGCCGAGCTATTTAACAGAGACACTTTCACCTTGCAAACACTCACAATACAACAAGGACCAGATGAAAGTGATTTCCACCTTACCGCAGGGGAGTCATTTAGCATAAACACTCTCAAACATATAAATGTGGAATCAGTGCGAGGGGACTTTCGACTGTTTTCAGATCTTTTGGATGAATGAGCATGTGTTAGAAGTAAATAAGTTTTTATCGTTGCAACAGAATGGTGCCATAACGATTCTTCCCATTTTTTACAGCATATAAAAACAAATCAGAAGCACAATGCAAAATGACTCCAACAGAAGTTCATAACAATGCAAATCTGGATGAATGACACAATCCAAAAAACACTCAACAGCACAGATGAGCAATTCAAGTCAGACAAAACAATGAATGTTTTGAGTACAATGTGCAGTAACTAAAGCTACAAACTTAAGCAGCAGCAGCACATCATTTCCCTTTAATTCATTTTTCATTAAATACCATATAGGAAACTGTCAACTAAATGAGCATCAGACACAACAGATGTATTATGTGGAGGCATTTGATAAGAAAAGCAAAGTCCATGAAGTTAAGTTCAGTGTTGATGATTTAAAATGAAAGATATTAGTTGTGTTAACTGCAGAATTCCCAGACTATCAAATCAGTTGCAACATCTTTTGCCGGTAATTAGCCTGAATCAGTCTTTGTACTTTTGCCGGATCACAGTGATAAGTTCTGGGTCTGTATTCGTCTTTTTTTTTTTTTTTTGCTTTATGTCCTAATCAGTTCCCAGGTGTCAGAAAAAAGGTCTATCTCTCCGCTGTGATCTTTCTCTCTCGCTCTCTCACTCTCGTCTAGACGTGACATCAGACCTATGTCAGGAGACTGATGCTTTCAAACTTCAACCAGACCCTCACCTCCTCTTCCCACGGTGACACAGAACAGAGCACTTAGCCTGGGGATGTGCGGCGGCAGCAGCAGCAGTGGGCTGACCTTGTGGCGGCCCCAGCTGGCACCTCCAGGGGACCGTCCTTGGAAAGCAGACAGACCCTCTCTAACCTAACACCCCTGGATGCTCTCACAGGTCTCGGACTTACAAGGCTGTTCCCCTTTCAAGAACCTGTGACACTGCTAAAAGACAGGCCTTGACTTGAGGTCAGTGTGAATGGGAGTCTTGAAAAAAAAAAAGTACAAGTGAAGAGGATATAAAAGCCATGTTGCAGCCCGGCGGATAAAAAATATCCACTGGTTAAGAGTCAGGGATGTTTTTTTTTTGTAATATTGTGTATTAACCACTTTACAATTCATTTTCCCCTGATTGCTTTTATAGTCAGACAAGATTGTCCTTCATATTTTATTATGTCTAAACCGAAGAGTACATGCTTTGTGGCTTCTTTTGAATACCAAAGACTTCGGTTTACCTTTGTCCTACAAAAAAAAGAAGCATTCACAAGAGCTTCGGTCTGTTTTGTTAAAAGAAGGACATTTTGTAGATGTTGTTAATCAAACAGAGACTAAAATAAAATCTCAAAATTTCTGAGGGGTAACTTTTTTTCCCTCAATCTTCTGGTGTTATACAACCCATACACAGAACCAGAAGCAAATTATCAAATAGAAAAGAATATTTTGTTCATGTTCTGATTATTTAACATTATTCTGTTGTTCTGTAAATATGAAAGTGTTTCTTTAAATATAAGATTTGACTTTGACCTTTGAACAGAGTTATATTCAGTGTTAGGAGCAAGTTTAAGCTATTAAGATGTGATATAAATCTGTTAGTGTTGGCAAAAAGTTGGATTTCTGAGAACGAATTCAGACATTTGATTAACAGTTGATGGTAATGAGATGACCAGGTCACTTAAATCCTCTGTCAGTGTTGTTTTAATTCCTAATTCTTGTCTATCACATCAAATATTCATGACAGAGGTGAAAAAATGTATGTTTTGGGCTAAAAAATCTTTGAGGCTACAGAATGAAACCAATGTGATACCATGGGATGGCTAAAAAGTTAAAGTATGTCACTTTGAAGACCATTTAGCATATCGTGTGTATGTATTTGAGGCAGTTTGCATATCATTTGGTGCCATTTTGTCTTCATACACTTTAACTGTGAGGAGATGATGCATTTTGTAAGTCTTGGAAATGCAGGAAAGGACAGTCATGTGACCTCTGTTATCATGGTATGATAGTCAGATGACATTCGCACTCCTGAGTCACTTGATCCTCTCTGAAACACACATCGGCTGGTTGGATTAAAGCAACAGAAGTTCTTGAGAAAGATCACATTTGGGGTGAAATTTAATATGTTACGTAAATTGGTCAACTCAAGGACATAAGGTAAATTAAATCAACACTGACTTTAGGTTTCGCACAGGACACAAAATCTCCTAACAATCCTGACTCACTCATCCACCTCAACCTCGGTCACTCTGGACTCTGAACTGTTTAAGGTAGTGGAACAACATGAATTTAAGGAACTAATAGCGACAATTTTAGCAATTATCAGCTTAAATAAACTGTGCAAATAAAGTATCCACATCAATACACTTTCTTTTGGTTTACTTGAACCACTGATAGATTTTTCTCCTTAAGTCGTCTGTGAGACAAAAATTATGAAAATCTCATGAAAGAAGTTTTTACAGGCCAAATGTAAATGTGGTCTCAATAACGTTGATGCTGTAGACAGTCATCCCTGTCATCCTTGCTATTGTTTCCATAATGGGAAGTGATTAAGATGATAATGAAAACAGTCTGGATGTCCGACCACCGTGAACTCAAAAAATGCTGGAAAATCTGCATGACAGTCCCTACGAATCAGTGGCTGCTAAGGAGGCATTTATGTATATTAACCCTGTAAAGTAGCCTCTTTAAATTCATGAGAATCAGCTAGTTTACCTTCGCTCACCCTCCCCCACCTCTCCAACCCTCAGCCAATTCAAACTCTTCTGCACAACAAATGATTTCGTCCCATCTTTCACTGGAATTACCAGTTCACTTTCACCTCAAATGGAAAAGTTCCTCACTTTCTCTGCAAAAACTTTCTGCTTATGCGCCTGTAATTTAGATAATGTGCCATTGTTAAGACGAGAAATAACTCCTGTCATAAGTGGACATTTCACAAGTGCTCCTAAAATCCCCACATTCTGTAAAGACATTTCCATTTAATTTCACCCGCTTCTCTGCTTTTGTGAAGCTCCTGCAGTGCTCTCTCTCTCCCTCTCCTTTGCTTCGTTCTCGCAATCCATCCTTCTGTTCTCGTTACCCAGCCGATGAGTGATTCGCAGTAATTCTGATGATCACGAATTGTCACAAAGGTCACATTTGTTTGTGGACAAGAAATAATGAGATACAACAACAACAAGATGAAAAAAAAAAGAAAAAGTAACAGACACAGCCAATTGTTCTGGCTCCTCCAGTGACTGTTACAGTGAGCACTGCCAGAGGCTGCTCCCCTCACTGCTAATTACAGTTGTGTGACATCCGTGTGGGCAGCGGGGTCGCTAATGCTAAGAGACCTGGGGGGGTTGTTTTCTTTCCCTGCAGAGCGATGTGTTAATGATACATGCAAACAAACACTCAAGCAGAGGACAACTTTTCATGAGAACTCAAGGTTGCATGTATGAATAATGCATGACAGCCAGCAATCAATTGAAGATATAACAGGATAAGTGGATGCTGTGTAGGAGAGATCGAGCTCTGAGCGTTTCGCAGCAGCTGCGCATGACTTATAGAAAGAATACGTAAAAACACCCCAAACCCTGTCAGTGAGGTTGGGAGGTTTTGTGAGTGTTTGTAAAAGTGTGTGTGTGTGTGTGTGTTGTGTGTTTGTGTGAGGGAGGTTCGGGTGACCTTCAGGGAACAGGTGTTGGTGTCAGCATTTACTCTGTCACGGCACATTGAGCAGCACTGTACAAACACACAAAAGAGAGGTGAGGGGAGATGAGAGCGATAGAGAAATACAGTGTGTGTGCGTGTGTGTGTGTGCGTGCATAATAGGGTATCAAGAGGATTTATGGAGGGAGATACATATATGATACCAAAAGATGTAGAGTTAAAGACACATCAGCTACTTATTGAAATGTTACATAAATATAACTTACAGTTTGAAAAGCTTCAAAAACACAAGCTAAAGTTTGGGCTCCTTGTCGTGTTTCAGATGTTTGGCTGTTTCACAGAGGAGAAATTTCCCCTTTTAACTTCTGTGATATTACATTTCAATAACAGTTTGAGGCACTAACTGGTAAAACTCTTCAAGATTAGAGAAATGTTTGAGAAATGAAAATAAATTCATGTAGCAGATTTTTGTTATTTCTTCTTTCCTCTTCCATTTATCATCATCTGATCCCTCAGAGTTATCTTGTGACTCAGGCTGGGAACCATTTAATTAAATTGTATCTTGCACATTGATGCATACTAATAAAGATATTTATTACAATATATTTGTCACAGAGGCAGATTTGCTGCTGAATTTGTACTTTTAATACTTTCAGTACAAGTAGCTCATAAGTGCTCTTCCTGCACTTGGACACTTTCACTTGTAATCGAGTACATTCTGGTACTTTTACTTAAGCAAAAGATCTAAGCAGCTTGCTTCTTTCCCTCTCCGCATTAGCACAAATCTCAGTTATTGAGAGACATGTGTCTGTGTGTCTGGTGTTTCAGTTTCCACTTTTTGTCAGATGTGATTTGAATCTTAATGTTCTCATAAAACACAAAAAATCACAGACACAGAGTTTTCGCTTCCTAAATTTAATATATTAAACTTTGTTCTGGTGTTGGGAGTTTAAAGTCACAGTGACACTGCTCTACAACAGTGCAGCGGCCTTTTTTTAATTTTCTTTAATTATAGTAATCCATCACAGGAAATTGTTGATGGAAATGATAGTTTTCTACAAATTAAATTCACCATCTTAGAAAATGGGAACTAAAACTGTCTTCTTTTTAAAGTATATGTGTGTTTACAACACACCCCTTTTACCCAGAGGATGTTTTTACCTATATAACAGGCATTAAAAAAACAACTGAGAGGTTCAGAGGCGCAGTTTAGACATGGATTACATTAGAACCTGCTGGTGTCCTTTTTCTGCGCCTCAGAAAAGAACAACCTCTGAGCAACAACAGGAGGAAAGGCTTAAACACAGCCGCAGCGTACCAGAAGTCCTTGAATGTAGATTAGCAGGTAATAGAATTCCCATTCATGTCCTCATTATTTAGCGGGTTGGTTCGGAGGGATGTTTTACAGTCATTGCACAGGTGGTTTATGGGTAGAAGGAGCAGAGCATCTGTTTAACCTGCGACAAGAATCAGACACCATGTTGCGTCAGACTCAATTGCTTTCAATTTTTTCTCTCAAACATTCATCTGGACTATTGTAACAAGCAGATCAATATGGGTAAATAAAGACAGAATACCCTGTGATATCATTCCAGTCAGCCACCGATAATCACTCACACAAACAGACCCCGCTGCGTTTCCAGGCTGCACCTGTTCAATATGTTCCTAACTGCTCCGAACAAAGAAAAATGATTGAGTCTTTACTTAAATTAAACAACCTGCGTGTGTGTTTGTGTGTGTGTTTTCTGCATGAATGGGTCTGAACATGCATCCCATGTGGACAAATGCTGTACATTTTTTTGGGCTTGTGCACTGTTTCATTCAACGCGACAGACACTGCAGTGGGAGCGTAATGAGATTTCTGGTCCAGCTAATCGCTTCATTTTTTTTTTTTTCTCTATCCCATTGTCGACTGAGAGAAACCCACACTCAACACAAATCTGTGTTTAAGAACAGATCAAAAGCGTCTGTAATCTCTGGCTTAGGATGCGGATCTTGGGAAAAAAAACTGGTGCGCTTTTTCATGAGAGATGCACTCATTTTCCATGTTAATTATGGCAGCTCCTAAGACAATGGAGTGCCTTAAGCAAGCAGGCAACAGTCAAAGAAGAATTAGATGCTGCAGGTCATTTAAGTTGAGTAACTTTAAAAAAAACTATAAAAAATATCTACCCCAATTAACTAAGTTTGAATTTGGGGCAGCTTCATTGTCTCCATCGATATAAAGCATCTCATTCCTGCACAGGTACAGTACAGACTGTAAGTATTTGGATCATGACACATTTTTGCATCAGCTGGTTTTCTCATCGTGTACTCTGTGGATGAAACAACAGCTGCAGGTTTAAAGGCATTCAGATCCAAACAAGTCCTACGAATTAAACAACAAAATAGATACAAACTCATTTTCTATAAAAACACAACACAGGTTATGTTTGGGTACAAAACCAACTCGGTTTAGTTCAGGAAAACATCATGATTTCAGTAATTAACACCTTGTTGATCAGGGAATGATTGTAAAAAAAAACAATTTAATTTGTATTTTGACACAAACATCAGTCTCCTGTGTTAAACAAGTTCATTTTTGTTTCTTTATCCACTTCACCCCAACTTCATCTGTAAGCACTTTTTCTTTGTCACTCTATAATTACAGCAGATTACAACCTACTTAATACCTTCCAAGCATGTGGGAGAACCTGCGGGGGCCAAAAAAACTTGTGAAAAATGAAAAGACCCTCTCACGAGCAAGTGTTTGGCTTGTCTATTCTGGGCTACTGTATGAAGTAGAGCTCCCTTCCCCTTATAGATATGAAGGGCTCATTGTAAGATAATGAACATACTCATTTTCTGATGGTTATGCACTGATTACAATTAGAATATTATATTCCATCTCTGCAGTAATCTGCAAATACATCCCCCTAAATCTTAAACATTTGCTCTATATGGCTGATAGGCAGTATTGCAGCCTTGTAGCCAGTTTTTCATATGAGTTTCTAGTATCTAAAACATTTCACTGTCTTACAACAGGCTTTTCATTAATTGTGTATTTATGCAGAAGTTTTGTGCATCTCTCAGTCTGTCTCAGCTCAGTTTGATATCCATGTCAGGTAAAATGATCCCTCAGAACTCCAACCTCATGAATCAACATCAGCTCAGCGAAGCGTTTAAAGCACAAGTGTTAAGAAATGAATATGTAGATCAGTTATTTGTGCTGATTGCACATACTGTATATTAACCAAATATTTATTACTGTTTCAAAGGATGCAAAAAATAAAGAAAAACACAGAGAGAACCGTCTCAGTTATGAGTTTGATTGAAATAGAAATTATTTCACTGTTTGATCACGCATGTTGCACACGCTGACAGTTTACAGCACCGGTGAGAAATCTTGGAGAATTAGGCCTTTCAATCACAACAGTGCGAATAACACATTTTGAGTAGCAATACTTTCAGTGAATACATTCGACATAAGATAAAAATAACGCTGCATTTATTCATTGTAGCAATCACACTGCATTCTGTGGGTGTACGCTGAGCAGCAGAGCGAAGAGAGAGGAAACAAGATGAAAGTAATGTCGAGTTTCTGAAAATGCTTCAGTTTTCCCTCCTTCCTCTCTCTCTCTCTCTCTCTCTCTCTCTCTTTTTCCTCCTGCTGTATTTTTCCAGAGGAACATAAGATTCAGCAAACAACTGCTGTAAGCAAACAAAGCAAACAAATTACACAGTCAGTCCTCATTGTAACGTGGAAGTGATGGATGATGATGTGCCCTGAAAACACTGTAAGAAATATTCTCTGTGAATGTAAGTGCTGTTCTTGCAAATAAGAGAATTGTTTCAGAAACTGTTTTTTTTTAAGTTTCTGATGCTTCAGAACGAGCTGAAGACTATTTATCACATTTTGCATAAAGTGTTATATTCCGCGTTGCATGCGCTCCATTATCTGAAAAGCAATGACTTGTCGCGCAGCAGTCAAATTAATAATGCAAATAGCCTTTTCTCTTCAATCTAAAGGGGGGAAGAACATTTTGTGATGGATGTATTTAAAGTGTGGCCAGTGTTCAGATAATTAGTTCCTACTTCAGTCAGAAAAAATCCAATTAAATGGATCTATAGCCCCCGGTCAATGCCTTTTTTTTTTTTTAACAGCCATAGATTCAGGACATTGTATGGCCGGTGTGATCAAAAACGGTCACCAGGGAGATCTTAAAAATGTTAACACAAAGGTCTTTAACAGCTACCTTTGAATTATTTTTCAGAAGGAAATAAAAACCCTCAGCACTCCTTCAATCAATAAATGCCCTGACAGTGACCTCAGCCATATGCTTCTAATAGACACCTGCACTTAGAGCATGCCGCCTCCGTTAGCCAGTGTTTGGATTACTCTGCATTAAACATCTGTGTCTCCTAAATGCCACTATATGTCGCGTCTGAAGTGTCTCAATTACCTCTGATGCTATCGGAGCCTAAGTGGGCCCGCACGGCGTAGGTTGCAGGGCATTTGTTAAGTGGGCCTTTTGTCGTCGAGTTTCAGGGTTAATGTGAAGAGTGAGCTAATCCACTGGCCACTCAATAGCTTTAACAGTGCATGAAATCTCTTTTGTTAGTAAACCCTGTGCTTTGGGCCATATCTGAAATTGATCACTGTTCCCTCTCCCTTCCCCTCGTCATGGTGCTTTGGAGGAAGGGGTATCGACAGACATCCCTCTTGAAGGGAAATAGCAGAGGGACTGATAGAGACTGCTGGGAAGAATTAATAGAGGCAGAAAAGAGCGAGAACACCTCAGAGAAATGCTTGCGTCTCTCTTGTATTACTTGATAGTAAATCTATCTATCTGTCTATTTATCTATCTAGGTTCCTGTTTTTCTCTGTTATAAGTGTCTTGACCATCTTTCAACCTTGCTCTCGGAAAACTGCACTGACCATTTTTTCTTTACTATTTTCTCAAATTTTCTAAACTGAATTATTAATTGATTGTTTAAAGGGGTCCTCCAGCAATTTAGTTTTTATTTCTATGAAGTGGAGAAACTCACAAGAGATGGAAAGTAATGAATATAAAAGTGAAAAAATGCTAACCCCTAGCCCGTAGATTTAGTTAGGTGCAAGGCCACAGAATCCTACAATTCCAAACATGCAAGTAGCTAACAGTGTCTTTTTTGAGGCCCTTTCTAATCTGGTAAGTGTCATTATCTTTAAAACTCAAGTGCCCATTTCTTTGAAAAGTATTTAATAAAAAGTGTGGTAGCCAAGCCAAAGCATCAGGGTTCCTTTCACATTCTTAAAGAGCGAAAAAGCTAAAAAAGTTTTTCTTGACAGCTGAACTTCTCATGACAGGTTAACTGCTTTTCATGTCAAAATTTTATTGGCCTTTGCCTTTAACTGCAAATATCAAAAGACTCTTCTATGGTAGAAAAAAAAGGAACAACATGCTGGAGGTTTAGGGTCAGCACTGATTAAAAGCCAAAATAGTGGAGGATTACAAACAAAATGCACCCTGTGGAAGGGGTAAATATTGAGACAGATGTCAGCTTAACTGTTGCCCAGATCGTATCCATAGTTTCAGTGCTGCTGACATATGCAGGATTTGGCATGCACAATGTCCAAAACGTCCATCAGGAAACCATGAGCACTCCAACCTTCTGCTTTTACTGTAATTGCTTTATTGGACGAGGAACTGCTTTGATTTGGAAAGAAAAAAAACCCCACATATTCCAACTTTATGTGTGTTAACAGTGTGCATCGGGAACATGCACACAGATTTTATGCATTCCCATCACTTGCATCCGTTGCTCAGATAAAAGTAAAATGCTTAAAAAGGGGCTGCAATTGCAGAAAGAGCTGCTTGTTTGCTACAGCAGCAGCAGCAGCAGCACTGATGCCAAAGTGAAACAGAGTGAATTTTTGTATTGAGTGCTCAGTCGTGACTTTTAGACTGTGTAAGGATGGATGGTGAGCTGGGAATGAACAAATGGCTGGAATTGAATATGCTTTACCTCCACTCAGTTAAACTCTTCAACTGGAAAATGGTGGACTAATAGTATTAAGAGGCAAAATGACAAATGGAAAGTTGTATATTCACAATGCCCAGTGCAGTCAGACATTATTAACTCTGTTTGGGGCATTTGTTGAGCTGAGATATTGATTTTTATTTTTTTTTTCAAGGGCAAGAGTGCTCCATTCAAGTCAGAAATAAATCTTTTGCAAAATTTACACCAAATTCAGTCCATTCTGTTCTGAATACAACAAACCCATTTAATGTTTGTTTTTGGCTCAGAAACAAACACTAATTCTGTTGCTCCTGTAAACCAACCATTAGACCCATTAGAGAGCTGTCACTTCAAGTGTTTATTGTCCTGTTTGACAAGAGAGAAACAGCCAAGTGGTAAATTTTCACTTTCACTGCTCCATATTCAACCTGTTTTAAGAGGCCATGTTAAGCTTTTCAGGTTTTCTCTGTTCTTTAAGGTTTGGGGCATCTATTAGGTCGGAAAAGTGAAAATTCCAAGTCAGCGCCAGAGGGAATTCCTCTCTCCTGAGGTGCCTGAGAGGCCTTGTCAGAAGTCAGCCTGTATTTTACATAAATTATCTCCGTTGCCCTACATCACTATGTCATACATTTGCATAATGCACACCTAGTGG
>JAPZDY010000002.1:18686690-18701348 GCA_029783645.1 Ctenochaetus hawaiiensis | reverse complement strand
AAGGTTGTAGCTAAACTTTAGACTGAAGATTTCAAAACCTAGCAGATTAGATGGAAATGTTACAGAAATGTCCCCACAACAACTGGAAAACTGCGTGTTCATTTTAACGTCACTCTGCCACACCGCTTTGTCAATCCAGGCCAGTAGCAGAACAAACTCAAGGATGGATCGATACCAGCTGTCCATGAACCAACTTTAAACTTAGAGGCTGTAACACAAGCAGTGAGCTGACCAGACAAACAGTGAGCTGTGCCTGCTGAGGCCGGCGTGGCTGACAATTTAAAGAAGACTGGGCTTTTCAGGACAGGAACTTTAAAGGAGGTCTGAGCTGAAGCATTTTTTGACAGAGGTTGATTAATATGCTGCAGAAGTGGACAGTGTAAGAGAAAAAAATGTATTTTTTAACATTAAAGCATGTAAACCTTTTCTACAAGACACCTAAATTAAAAGTATAAACTCTAAACAGTAAAGTATGGACTTATTCAGACCTTTGTTTATGTATTATTATGTACATTGTTCCGAGCTGCTTTAAATCCCTTCCTTTGCTCCCACATCGGAGCTTTTACATTTTTCCCCTCATTCTCTCTCGCTTCCTGTTTGATATTTTGCCAGTGACCACTGAGGCTAATCCAACAGATGTTTCCAAGGCCACTGGAGTGAAACTAGCAATCACTCATTTGATTGTTTGTGATTTTTTTGGCAGCAATCGGGAGTTTTTCGCACCCTCAGTTAAAAGAGCACCATGAGAAAACTTTCCTCTCCTCAAGTGATGGGAGAAATATAAGGTTTTGATGCTGTGGTGCATGTTCCCAGTATGCATGAATCATCCCAAAAAAAAAAAAATCAGCAATCTACAAGCTTTGAGCGACTGACAGCTGATGGCTCTTCGTCAAACTTTTACAGATCTGTCTGTCTCCCGAGCATTTCTGTGTGCATGTGTCTGTCCTCACATCTCCAATCAGCCATGTTTCTGACTATGATCAATCAGCATCAGTGTCTTTAGCTGAAGCCATGCCCCCCTCCCCAACACAAAATATCTTCTCTGCTCCCCATCTTCAACATCATCTTCTGATCAGCAGCAGCAGCAGCAGCCTCCGAGCAGACTGCTATAGTACATGGAGGGGAGTGAGGAGGGTGGGGGGAGCAGCTGCATGGCTCCGTGACACATGACAAGTGCTTCAGCTCTGATCCGTTTTCTGTAAAGAATCATTAGCTGCAGAAAACGCAGCTGTGTCGCGCAGGTTCACAGCTCAATCGTTACAATCCATCTCCCCCACCCTTGGATTCCTCCCCCCAGAGCGGGAGGAGACACAGACGTCTCTTCTGCACTGTCTTCGCTCTCACACTTTCCATTAGCCAGTTTATTTATTTCATTCTTTAATGAGCTGACCTTAACGAGCGCTGACAGCGTGTCTGGCGTCTGGGCCTTCTCATCACTGTCACCGCTATGACCTCCTCCCAAGTGACAAACTTGTGTCTAAATGGGGATGTGAGAGGCTGCTGGGCTATGTTTAACTAGTGGGGCACCTACAGAGACAGCCTTCTCTAAGAGGTTGGCTTCACACTTTCAGTACCGTCTCTCAAGTGTTCTGTTCTTCTTTTTTTTTTTTCTCTTTGTGGTTGATTGTGGAGAGATTTGGGGTATGAGATAAAAGCCGTGTTGTCATGCTGTCGGTTTCTCGGCTTGACACACACTTGGATGTTGAGTAGGTGCCATACGGGAGGTGGGGGGGAGCTCTTGTGATGTTACAGACAATTGCGCTGTTCCAGTTCCTCGTGTCATCTATTCTGCTGTTTGTAAAGTCGGCGTGACCTTTCTTTTCTTTTGCTGAAAGACGTGGGACATGCATTAACTCCGCCTCCTGTGCATAGAACAATAATGCAGAAACTAAAGAAATAACTATTTTAACAATGTAAAAAAAAAAAAAACCCACACTCTTTAAACATCCAAGCCTCTTTTTTTGTGGCCCCCTTAAATCTCACTGTGTGGTATCGGATGAGGATAGTATGGCAGAGGACTCGTGATGGACTATCTGTCAAAGTTACCTTACAGCAGAAGAATAATGACGCCTCCCGGTAGAATTAGACTGATGAAACCATTAATTCTGTAAACACAAATTGCACTGAACTTTTCAAATCCCCAACAAACTACGATGGGAAACGCTAATGAACAATTTATCTCAATGAATTCATTTGTTTCTCATTAGTCAGCACTGAAGTCAGTGTTTGGGGTTGTTTTTGCATGTGCATTGCGTAAGTCTCTTTCACTGAGTGCTTACAGAAACTGGCCACATTTTCTCTCTCTCTCTGCTTTTATCAGCATTTCTGTTTGCTTAAAAATGTGAGTGCTGTTCAACTCAAGCTTAGAATGACTAATAAGTACTGCGTTTCAGTATTATGAATGCTTTGTTAGACTTTGCAACTGAAGCATTTTTAATGTTTACAGCAATAATCAGAAAAGCTGCACACTGTGATTTTTATCTGTAATTTGTGGAAAAAAAAGATAACAACCCTTAAACTATGCTGTTGAAACACAAACTCTCTATCAGTTTTGAGAACTAATAATATAAATTGGGTTATGGTACTTAAATGCAGTGTTAATAGCAGAGGAATAGCTTGATTTCATCAGGAAATACAAGTGTTTGCTCTCCTGCCAAATGGAATATAAGAGATACCACTCTTATGTCTGAGTGTAAATATGAAGCTACAGCCAGCAGCCAGTTATCTTGAGTGTTTATTTCCTAAAAACAACAAGAATTAAAGGAAAAAGGAAAAAAAAAGTGTAAAAGTGCCAAGTTTCTGCTAAACAGGAGGTTATCTGCTGAACTGTTTCTTGGCCAGATGCCGTAACTTCCTGTCGTGCTGTTGTCACCGAGAGGTTGTCAGTTAACCAGCAAAGGCTATACTCCATTAATTTATTTAAATTATTGTTCTTCTCTCAGGATACATGCATGGTTAAGATGGATTGCATAGCCATAAACTTATG
Organism: Ctenochaetus hawaiiensis; assembly: GCA_029783645.1. Classification (NCBI taxonomy): domain Eukaryota; kingdom Metazoa; phylum Chordata; class Actinopteri; order Acanthuriformes; family Acanthuridae; genus Ctenochaetus; species Ctenochaetus hawaiiensis. The sequence continues at coordinate 18,698,362 of JAPZDY010000002.1, read as the reverse complement.
ATTTGTGCCAAGGGGAGTGCAGAGCAGAACTGAGGTATTTTACAATTTGAGGAATGAAGCTGCTTTGTAATCTGGTGGTACAGCAGCAGAACAAACAAGTTATAAGTTAACATTTTGTGTTAGCCTTGCTGTTAGCTGTATCTTGTTGTTTGCTTATTGTTCTGAAAACAGTACCAGTACCAGGGAATGTTAATAACTTTAGCTCAAGCTCAGCATTTTGTTTTTATTGTTCAACCTGATCTGTTAGTTGTAGAACTAAATGTCTCCTTGGTGTAAAGTATACTTTAACCACCGACATATTAATCTCACATTATCAGCAACATTAAAACTATTTAGCTTATTTCCTGCAAACATCTGTTTAAATAAATAGAAATAATATTAAAAAATATGTTCATCTTTTCTTTGCTTGATCAAAATAAGTAAGCGAGACAGATAAAGTTCCCCAAGACAGAGGGTGGTGGCGCTCATACCACTTTTGTCCACAGGGGTCGCCAGAATCCACACAAAGTTCAAGTTTCCTTTAGACCAGTGGTCTATCCACCGGGCCGCGCACCCGTACCAGCCCGTTTGCCATTTGGTTCTTGGCCGCACAGAAAAAAAAATATTGATGATCAGAGTCTGAAAGATGTTTTATTTTAAAAATAACCATGACACTGGGTGTCATTGTCCCCCATTACCCCTAGATGGGACCAGCTCGTTGCGGAGACACAAGCTCAGGGCTCCCACTAACTCAACGTAATGGTGAATTGTATTTTTATGCACTTATATTTGTTTTTATGCCGGTCGTATCATTTTATTTTGACGTATTTATCCCCCCACACCTTAAAGGTTGGTCCATGAAAATATTGTCTTATATGTAACCGGTCCGTGGTGTAAAAAAGGTTGGGGACCACTGCTTTAGACTACACACAACAGACAACCTCTCCCATCGACTAACTATTGTATTCTACGTTAGTTTGCTCTCACAAGGTCTTCATTGCACTTATTAAACAAGCAACGATTGACAAAGTAGCCCACAGTAGTGTTAAGCAAAACTCTACATTTAAGTTTATTTGAGCATGAAGCCAAATTCAAAAATGTATATAAATAAAAACTGTAAACCAACAAAAATAATCTCACCACACTGCCCATTCAGTGGCTGTTCTGCAGCTTCCAAATGTAATAGTCCTATTTTGCAGTGAGCATTGTCCAGTGTCATGAAAATATAGATGTTCAAATTTTCTGTGATTTTCATGATGTGATCGAAAGCTCCATAACAGCTGCAGTAGTAAGTGGAGCTTGTGGTGGGATTCTTCTTGTCAGCTGCTGTTTCCAAGGTCAATAATGTGCTTTCAGCTTCAACAGATACTGAGATCTAAGTGGGAAAACCAAAAAGACAGCATGACTGCCCCTCAGCCAAGATGCATTGCTTTTAACGTAGCAGCCACAATCTTCAACATGATGAAGCCATTTAAGTAATTCTTGGCAATTTTACTGGCAGACTACAGGTGTGTCCAGGTGGCTCAGACTAAACAGATTTTTAAACACTGAAGTGTTTTTTTTTTCAGGCCAACAGTGGGTGGTAGCATTTCCAGTGACATGCGAACCGCAGACAATGAATATTTTATTCTAATTTCCTGATAGTATTCTTTGAAATACATTAGAATATGGTAATGTTTTCAGTAGAGCAACCATTTCCTCTTAAAACTGTGCTGTCTGTGAGGTAGAGAAAACACAATTACAACCACACAGAGTCATTTGGCTATAGCATATCCTCCTGTCACTTTCTTGAACAGATACAAGTGCTTATGTGGGTGCAGGTGATCAGTGTTATAGCCCAAAATAGTGAGGTTATTATGTTGTGCTGTTGCAGGAGAGCAGAATTGTTAAGGGGATGTAGTTGTAACCTGCTGCACTCAGCCACTTCTGTTCTGAATCACGATGAGGTTCTGCATATCTGAATGAGCCACATGTTGAACTCGTCTGTATGGTCAATATTTACAGACTCTGCATTTTTGCATCATTCATATAATCTAAAAATCTTGCCTCACAGTCGGGCTGTGACCTGCCGTTCTACCACCAAGAGTAATTGGAGTAAGCAACTGCTGGGGAAAGTTGATAAAGTTCACTATAATAACAACAATTTGAGGTCAGGCCGTGTATAACAGTTGTGTGGTAGCATTAATTAGGCTTGGAGAAAGCATTTTTGTCTCAGTTTACATTAGAGTCTTCATTATACAAACACACTTATGCACACAGACACACCAGTACAAAAAAATCTAAGGATTCCATCTGTTTTTTCCCAAGAAACTGGAACAGATTTTGGCAAGATATCACAAGAAATACTGGGCCAACTCCCTCTGGCTTTTTTTTAGTGGGGTCAGGTCTGCTCAGGCAACAAAATGTGAAAGAAAACCCTGCTTGCATATGATGTAGTCAGAAAGCTTTAATCATGTCATGTTTGCACAAACAACCACACTCATATACACAAACATATACAGTAGCTCGTGAGGATTGACTTCACATTTTGCATTGGTTGGTTTTTTAATACCTGTCTCCCCTCTTCTGTTTATAATAAAAGAAGATATCCATAAGCTCAAGAGAACCAGTGCTTAAGAATAGCTTACTTTTCTGTGATGAACTACTGGTCCAAAAATTTACAGAGAAAATGAACAGGGGCTTGCTTTTATGTCTGCACTTATCAGCAAAGTTCCTGTGTGGATTAGTCCTAATCCCCTGCCATTATGGCCACAATGGTTTCCCTAAATAACCCGACATATTGTAGCAGAAATGTGTTTTTGTCATTATATAATGAAACCACTGAGGATATGCCAGGAGGGTGCAATGAAGAATACCCAAAATGAGAGACGAACATTCAGCGTGGCTTAGCCTAATAACACACTGACTAGACTTGTTACAGTACCAGATTATCATAGGAGGAAAAAGAGGTTTTATTCTGCATGGTATTATTAAAGATTAATTAAAATTCAAACAAAAGGAAATGCTCAAATGAAGACAGAAAATAAATAAGTAATCTAAAAATGACTCGCATGCATAAGAGCATTAAAGCTTTGCTATACCCAGCAATTTTCCAAATTAATGTTATGTATGCATTTGCCAGAGTCTTTTTTTTTTCAGATGTATTCAAACACTGTATGGCTGTAATCTTATTGTCAATGGTCAAGAGATTACGCTTTGTTTTTAGAGGAACATATTCTAAGTTATTTCAGAAAATTTGTTAATAATGTTCCTATATAATTTGCAACAGTAAATAAAACTCACTTTCACATAATGACAAAATTGGAAGAAGATCTGTTGAACAAATAGGTTAAAGATTATTTGGGCGTGTTAATTAACATTTGTTTAACTTGCATATTTTAAATATTTGCCTGCTGTTCTGCGTTAGGAACAGAGTCAGCACACAGAGAAACTTAGCATGAACACTAGAGGCAGAAGCAAACAGCTAGCATAGCTCTGTCCAAAACCTGTGCTCATACAGTAGCATGCTCCGTAACAGAGACATCGCACTGAAACACTTGGCAGGCAGATAAATTATTGGTCGAAACTAAATACAGTTACAGATTGTACCTCACTTAAAACAACAGACTGATGTTTTTATAGTCCTGTTTTTTGTACGGAAACAAACTAATGAGACACAACATGTTTATTGGAGAGCTCAAGAGGTGTTAGAAACCTTATTTTTAACCTCCATTAATTTATTACAAGAGCTGAATAACAATGGCAGACTTAGGGAGGAGGGGCCTGGTGCTTTCATAGTTGTAAAAGTGTTGCTAAAGTGCCCTCTGGAGTGGCAAAAACAAGATGAATTGACCTGTGAGCTGCCTTTGACATGGAAAAGAAAGGATTGAGTGCCCTTATGGATTCCCTTCATACAATAAATTATGGTGATATGCCCTCTGCAGCAAGAAAATATTGTAACATGTCTCCATAAGTGCCCTTCAGAACCTAAAAAATGTGTTTTTGTCTTATAATAAATGGGCATCACCTTGGAGTCTGGTCTCCGAGTCATAACTTCAGCTCTTTACTTAACATACAGACATGATACTGATGTTAAACTCCCCATTTTACACTCAGGAGGAAAGTAAATGAGTGTATCTCTAATTTTTTTTACAAAATAAATTTTCTTTTGAGTATTTTATACCAAATAAGAGGAGAAATTTTTTTCTCTATGAAATAAGACTCTTCACTTACTCATTAACTTGTTTCTGCCTAAATTCGTACATCCACCAGAGGCCATTTTGGTATTTACATTTTTCACACCTCAAAACAGAAATCAAATCAATATGCTGCATCTAATTGCACATGTTATATTAATAATTCATAGAAAGCAGAAAACAAAACAGGCTACATTATTCATGCACTAAAGTGTAGAGACACTCATGTATGGCAGCATCACGTCTGCCTCGCTGTGCCTCGGTGTCTCTCCTCTTTGATTCTGCATGTTTTTTTACCAGAAAGTATGTTTTTGATGACTGAAAAATTGGCTTTTATAGACGGTGATAGTACTTTAAAGGCATCGCTTGACTCAAAATTGATTTCTTGTGACACATTTATGCTGCACATGCAAAAAAATACCGGGTTTTTTGAGTACGTGTGAAGAGGCATCCTGCTATTGTCATTTTCCAGCTGCCATGTAAAGCACTTAGTGTGACAAAGTATGACACATAAAAAGTGACAGGTAAAATCTACCAGAAAACTTAGATATTAAATCCAACACTATTTAGAGAAATAAAACATTTAACAGTGGATGTTTAAAATGGTGCTATGAGTAAGTTGCTGTATTGAAAGTATATGTGGGGAGCTTGTCGTTTAATGTCCTTTGATCATTAATGGAAAAGCAGAAATAGAAACGCACAAGCATCACATCAGTTCGGTAAATTGCAGCAGTCAGACCGGCTTATCTTCAGACTGCTGAATGCTACAATAATGTGCAGCAAAACAAAGGTTGGAGAAGGTTGTAAAAGCTTTAGAACAAACAGTGGTAAAGAGTGAAGACACAGAAGAGAAAATTAGTTCAGATATTAGCCCACATGAAAGCTGTGCCCGGCCCAGGAGGACTGAAACAAACCACACTATTCTACTAATGAAGCTAAAAAAAATCAAATGAAAGACCTCAATCGGCTTTTATTTTGGAATACTGATGTGAGTGATGTTTGAACTCTTAGCAACATCTGCTGAAGCAGCTGAGGCACAACATGACAGGGGATTTTACTTTGTTTGTGCGTAACAGTCGATGGCAGTTAAATAATTCTACCTACCTGCTACACATGAGCATTAAAAAGCATGAGGTAGATACCGAATGTAGAGTGTTTATAAAGTCATGGACTGCTAAGTATTTGTTATACTGTGGTAAGACTGACTTTTTAATTTGCGTGTGGCTGTATTCAAAGACTACGATCTGACCCATTACCTTGAGACAAAGCTTTCAGAAACTGATTGCAAGATGAAAAGGATGAGGACAGTGAGAGGAGGCAGTGCTAGCTAAGCTACAAATACAATAAGAGCTTTTTACAAATTTAAATGCCACAAAAATAAGAATGAGTCCCTTGCATTAAGTTCAAAGACCTCTGCATATATTATTTATCAATGAGAAGATGTTTGGAGTAATTTTTAATACCATAAATTTTAAAGATTAAATACAAAGCAGCTTTTCTGTTGTTTAATCTATTGATAAAGTAGAAATAACCTCCTGCAACCTTCTGATTGTCTGCCCCCCCTACAGGTACAATAACTTCCCACATCTGTCTTACAGAGTTTCAACCACTACAATGTGATCTGCAGTCCTTTTTTCTACTTCCCTCATCACCTCACTAGTAAATCCTCACACATGTGCACATAAAGTGGTCCAAACCAAGACAGTGCAGTTTTCAGTGCGTCCACAGAGTGCTGTTTACCTGGAGATACATCACTTTAACAAGGAAACAAGAAGCATGAGTCAGTCTTCAGCCGGTCTCAGCTCACCCACTCAGCTCTCAAGGTCATAATTAATTGAATGAGAGCTGGAGTCTGTGGGACTAGTTGCCTCGTCACCGATGCTGCAGAGCCAATACAGCTCACTGTCCATGCTCCTCGGTTGCTAACTAGTAGCCCAATTACTTGTGGAGGGGTGAGAATCAAGGAGTGAAGGACATTTAAATGAGATATAAGGGCAAACAAAGACTCTCCTGGGTCTCAATAATTGACAGATCATTCATTATAAGTGCTGAACTATATGCTAAGGTATTCACTGAAACACTTAAGAGCTCTCCTACATGACGATGCATTTGACAGTGTAGTTGCACTCATTTGTCATATATAAGGAAATTACAGAGACGCACGTATACAAGCGCGTACTCACAGACTCCTGCAGCTTTAATCAGAACATCCATTTTTGCTTTAGTACACCAGAGATTCTCAAATGGTTTAGCCCGAGGGCCACCCTTGGAAACTGACAGAGGGCCAGGGGCCAGTTAATATAATTGTCTGTTTTGCCTGTCAACCTTTCAACATTTTACTGTAATCGCTGCTCTCAAAATGGCAGGGCATGTCAGCTCTGGGTGTGATGCTGACAAAAAAAATCTAAGAAATCATACACATATCATTCTTTCAGCAGTGTTTGATTAACTAATTTGCATTCCATCATGTAAAAGTAAATGACATGTTAGGGAACATAATATTCATGAATTAAGGAAATGAAAGAGCACTGAATTCTGTCTCCCAGCCTACAAAATTATGGAGAAGTAGAGAAGAAATACAGACAATCCCCAACAACACTTCAAACCACCATGAGGAAAGATTATGCAGTTTCTGTTTCCAACCAGCTCAACAACAAACTGCCTTTTCCTTAATACACTAATCATATTCTGTATAACTTACAAAGTATTAATCAGCAGTTTGTGCACAGGACGTTACAAGCCGGTCTCAAATTGTCAGTAATAATCTCAAGACAAGGATCAACTGGATTCAACTCTGAGCACCTAAACTCAAAATTACAAGACAAGTCTTAAACTGAATGGAGTTAAGAGAAACTGAGGTATAATTAGGAGTGCGTGAAAACAAGACCATGGTCATGTCATGATTCCCTCTTGTCCTGAGTTTTGAGCATCTGGTCGATCTCCTGCAGCCCTACTTACAAGTTTTCAAATTTCAAATTGATATGGTTGTGTTTACTTTTTTCTCCTTGCTTAGCAGCATCTCTCTATGAATGGCAAAGTCAGTCAGTGTGTTTGTATGTTGGTCCACCACTTTGGTCCAGGCATGAAATGTTTCAACAACAACCTCTGGATAGAAAACCATAAAATTTAAAATTTCACAATTGACATTCAAGGTGCCCAACAAGTGAATCCTCCTGATGTTGGTGATTCCTGACTTTTTCCTCAACATCACCATGAGACTGGTAAAATATCTCAACAGCTACTGGATGGATTGCTCTGATACTTAGCACAGATATTAATGTTTCCCTCAAGATGAACTGTTAAACTTCTCACTTTTCATCTTGTGCTTTTATCAGGTTAAAACTTCAATTTGTCAGTTTCTTTCACCATATATGACTGAATACATGCAAACTAATGCATTCCATCAATCTAAGCTGTACACTGAGCTAAGTATCAATTGTTAGCATGTCAACATGCCTGACTAAAATCGTGAACATGACTAATTTTAACCTATCACTGGATGCTTCAAGAATCAAAATATTTTCCATGTAATGCATTATCCTTGAAGAGATATAATGCTGTTGAAATACATGTTTTTGACAAATTATTAACCTATTGCGTGACAAAACATTTTTAAAAAAGAGCTTTATTTAGATACAACTGTAAACATTCACACAGTGTATAGATGTGAGCATTTGTTCTTTCTGTGTCTATAACCTGCACAAAATTCTGCACATAGTGAAGGCTGAAAAAGGGACAACAGTGAGGATTGTATCAGGCTTTGTCTGAAGGTGGCATCCGGCCACCAAGCTGTGTGTAAGACATGGATGGACAGGTGCATGCTGGGAGACTCCATAGGCCTCCAATGTGAAGCATGCTGTGAGCTTTGTCCCTTGGCAGGAAGTCATACTGTTTGCCCTTGATACAAACATATCAGTGTAAAACCACAGCGATTATTTTTTATGAAGACAAGATATGTGATAAATGTCTCAGGAAAAAAATGTGGTGCCCCTAAACGTTGACACTAAATATGAGAACAGTTTGTTTTACAAATCCAAAAATTTTCTGTTTGTACACATCACCAAACAAATGCATGGAAATCTTAAGCAGAAACGTGAAATGGAAAAATTCTTCAGTGCTACTTCTACTATATTCACTGCTACCATTCAAATCCTGAACTTGAATTTTGTGGTGAGATAATATTTATTATTCCTACTGCATTTAAGCCAAAGTCATCAAGTGATAAATGGGCCAGAAATCTCAATCATACTTTAGATTTAAATAAATATCAATTGACATTAAGTTTTGGTAATTGAAGTGGTCATGGAAGCTATGTGGTGTCATTTTGGCGTTGATAGAAAACACACTTTGATTTGTTTGGCAGGATGTATGATGGCATTATCATCAACAGTTGGTTGTGTAAAATGGCCTCATAATCCTTGGCTGTTATTGGGCCGGTGTAATGATCACATCTAATGACTCCCGAGAGATTACTGCTCATCTCATTACAGTTCGACCATCAGTTGAAATGGCTGACAACAGACAAACGTGGTTTGATGGCTCATTTTGGCATTCTCCAAAGGTAAATCTGTCCTCATTTGGGACAGGAGGATAAAAGATGACTCATGAGACAATTTGCTGAATTGCTGCAGGGTTCAGTTTTTGTATTCCTCACACCCAGCTGTGTTTCCCCTGCAGTGACCCTAAATACACTCAGTATATTCTGGGCTCCAATACTCATAGGAGATAAAAGATGCATCTTTAGATATAGTATCATTTTATTACAGATATATGACAGATTGTAGTTTGTGGTCCTTTTATGCTACTTCTAAAACAGGTGATTATATGAATTATATGGATTAATGGTTTTTAATTATGCAGGAACATTTTAGTATGTCCCATTACAAATGCAGTATGCACAAAAAAACTGGATTTCGGACTCCATGCAGTTGCATTTTGCTGTGTGAAAGTCAGCAGTGTTTTTTGATTATTCTAACCCACAATCCTTTGCACAGCAGAACAAACATCACACCTACTGAGCAGCCAGTAACAGGGTTTGCACAAAGGCTAAAGACTGCAACAGGTGTATGTGCACGAAGGTCAAAGTTCAAGGCAGTGCGTACTGCATGCATATTGCTGAATTTCTTGATGCCTTCCTGCCACAAAATGATCAACAGAATTCTGTTAAACCATTGGCAGAAATGTGTATCACATCAGCCATGCACACAGGATCGACAAAGTGGGCACCTATTTATAGAAAAATAGCTCCATTATGCTGAAATCAAAAACTCCACAGGGAATCTCTAAATCACATATATTAAGTGCAACGACATTTCTTTCACTAAAGAGCAGCAGCTATGGCCCTATAAGACTTTCACAGGGTCATGATGAAAGCAAATGCAAATATTTTCAATTGAATATTGTTGATTTTTTTTTATCTCTGAATCATAGGAATATTGCATCAACTCCATTAAATATCATCATAAGCCTTCAATTTCCATTTTCCTGTCAAACTTTTTATTTCGGGATTGTTTTGTAATTCCATATACGGCCTGTCAAGTGACTTAATTTACATATACACAATACCTGTCTTCGTAAAGATGACACTCATCGCTGCTTAGCTGTCAGCTCACTGAGTCCCAGTCCCCTTCATCTGCCTTTGTAAGTGTAATTTAGTGTAACAGGCTTTTTCATGCAATGTTTTTTGTAATGAATCCACCGCTCTGTATAAATAAACTGAAACACACATACAAATACCCTCTTACACAAGCTTGCCCTTGAGTTAGCTACCCTCTTCCTGTCCAAATGAGAATACAAACACCTCCGGTAAAAACAGTTGTACTGCACTGGACTCCCAGCCTCAATTCTCATAAGAGTTTTGTTTTTCCAAACTGGAGAACTTTACTCATGTCTCTGCAGATTTTCACCAGACTTAAGGCAACTATCGCTCTCAGCATCTTGAAATCAATCGCCAAAACCATGGCATCAGCTCATGCAGCAGATTGTCGAGATCTTACGCTATTACTGTTGTCCAGAAGTTGTGTGAGACATGTTTCTCACTTGAGTATGCGTTTTCCTTTCTGCTACAGGCTCCCTGACCGTCTGCTGCCCTGCGTCTAGAAATTAACTCAGTCTGATCCTCGTGCACTGTGGCCTACTGAGGTTAAGGATGGAAATCCATCACATCGCTTCACCCTGCCAACTGCACTCACACATATAGCCTCAAAACCTGGAATACACTCCTTTTGAGTTCCCCGGTCTGTTAGCATGACAATAGCGCAGTCACATCTCTAGGCACAAAAAACAAGCAGCCACTAACAAAAAACCCCATGGTTTCATGAGACCTTCAGTTCAGTGACTCAGGTTTTAGAAACATCAAATTGTCAAAATATCAACCCAAAAGCCCAAAACTCATCACATGCAGGCAATCAGGAGTTTTACTGTGCCCATATTGGCCCAGGACTCCAGCATGTAACCCAGGGCCCATGGCTCTTTGAAAACTCAGACAATGATCCAGATAATGAGAACTAAACACCAGTACTGACATGGATCCCCATGAAGCTACCTTTTATTAACAATCACACCCCTAATTTTTACCACATTGATGTCACTTTTTACTACAAACGTCCTGAAATGATGTGGCCTCTGGTGTAAACAAACTATCTTTTTCAATTTTCCAAATCAGGAACCAGCAATTCTCTGCAGGTACTTTTTTTTCCCCTACCGAATGGAACAAGGATATTGGGTTGTAAGATCTGTATGCAAATCAAATCAATATTAATTTTGGCTCATAATTTAGTTTCCACAAAACGTCTCCCTTGGCATATCTAAAGTGAACATTTGTTACAGAGTATACATGCTTTGTTAGTGTAAGTTGCAGGATCCATCTGGCTGTGCTGAAAGAATTAGTCACAGACATAAGAATTAGAGAACAGGGACAGGAAGGACGTAGGCAACCTGAAAAGCTCATTAAAGAAACATTATCATGTTTTTAGAAATGCTCTCATCAAAAAGTTATATAAGATCTATAACAAACAATTTTAGTAAATTCTGTGTGGGATAAACTGGGGTAAGATCCTACCCTTAACAATGTCTGCTTTCTTTTAAGATATTTATATAATATGAATATGAATATGAAATGTAGCCTACACAAGACGTCTGCTTATGTAAACACATTAGATTGTTATAAAAAATACAGCACACTGCAACTTTATTATAAAATTAAGTGTAAAATCTTGTACATAGGCATCAACAAGGAAGGATTCACCCTTACCAAGGCAAAGCGCTCACATGCACAAACAGAGATGATCCCAACCTCCCCTGCACACACAGACTCACGCACACACGCGCACACACACACACACACACACACCTGCAGCATCTTACGGAACATACGGAGGAACCACGGAGTGTACATTTAGTCTCAGACAACCATCTTTCGGCCTGTATGCGGAAGCCTGCATGAACCGAAGTGGCTCATGTGTTTGACAGAATATGATTCAAAGCAGTGACGTGCGGTGAGGTTTGTGGTTGGGGAGG
>JAPZDY010000002.1:18663212-18675143 GCA_029783645.1 Ctenochaetus hawaiiensis | reverse complement strand
CATCATGATCTGGGATTTCACATTCAGCCTTGCAGCAGCTGCCGCGGAAAAGTAACACTCCCTCCTCCTCCTCCTCCTCCTCCTCCTCCCCTTCCCCATTTTTGTATTTCATTTCAAGATTATGTTTGGGGTGCATAATTATGACACTCATTAAAAGCTCCTATGCTGAAACTGCGTCAAATGGGGGAAAATATCCTTGGCTGCAGTCCAACTCATTAGGATCCCCGATGACGCTTTATGGGATCAGCTTTTTTTTTTTTTTTTTTTATTAGCCGCCACTGTTTACTATACAGCAGAATGGAAATATTACTGTAATAACTTATAATTATGTGCGAGTCCAACTGTTAATTTGAGTCGCTGAAGGAGAGGCAGATTGAGAAGTGTGGTTCGCCGTGCCAACAGTCACAGAGGTGATCGGGAATTGTGACAGCTCCAGCCTCGTCAAAATGGTCATCTGTTATTTTGGCCCAAACATCACAGCGCTGACTATGAATGTAACAATACACTTGGCTCAAAGCTTGGCTGAAAAACGCAGTACAGCAGAGTTTCTAAACTTTGGAGTCCGGGGCCCCTCGTGGGGTTACAGACGGGGTCACGAAAGATTTTTTTAACCCCGGTGTGTTTCATGTGTTTTTTAAAAAACAGATCTTCACACATGCTCCTGAAAATAGAATTACAAATATATGCCACATGTAATTAAAATCACAAGATGAAAACTCAGAAGTTTTGGAATCTGAAATTTGGCTCATTGGTCTTAAAAGTTAGAAAACCTTAAAAGAACTTTGGTCCAAAAAAGACTAATTTTTCCACAGAAAAGAAATATAATGAGCGTGTGAAAAAGCTGTTTTCTGCCTGCTAAAGTGTATTTATATATTGACCTAATGTGCAGAAACATATAACATTATCCACTGTCTGTTTCTGTTGAATCTATTTACAAGCTGTTTACTTTTCCATTCAGTGTTTCCTCTTTGCAGCTACAGACTGATTAATGTTGTTATGGCTTCTGCAACTCAAAGCACTTTAAATGAATAGTTTCAATTACAAAAAAATGTTTATTTGCTTTATTGCTCTATAATAAATATGCTGTATGAGCTACAGTCATCAGATGCTCTGTCTAGCTTAGCATGGCTGTGACCAAGGGTTAAAAAAAACCTGATTGCCAGCACTTATAAAGCTCTGTAATGTGTTATTTATCTGTTTAGTTAAGTCCAAAAAAATTAAACTTAACTAAGGCAAAGTTATAGTTTTATAGGGGGTCATGTGCCTTACAGGCAAGTTGCAATTAGCCTGAGTCATGGTTAGTCAAAAATATTTTTAATGATGTTTTTTATGTATCATCTCATATTAACCTTAAGAGGCTTCATCATCTGCACAGCACACAACATGCTCTACCCTAAGACCCTCATTCCAGATAGAGATAAGCCCCCAAAAAACTGTTAAAGTGTGGCAAAAAATGTAAAAAGAAACTAAGAAAGAGCAACAGAGGATTCCTCTTCCAGAATGGACAATCAATGCAACTGGTTTTGTGTTTGAATAAATAAACCAAAGCAGAAATTCAAAATAAACGTGCAAAAAACTACATTATGTATGGATTCAGGCCCATAGACACCACTGACTTCTGACTTTAATGAGGCCATGTGCTCTGGGTGTCTTGTATTTCTTAAAATGTAGAAGTAAAGTATTGCTTACACTACTTAGTTTTATGGTGTGTGTTGGCATCATATGGCAAGAAAAGCTGAACAGCTGTGTATTTTTTACATGTAGGACTTACATATACACAACATCTAAGATTAGTAATGCTGTTTTAACACAGGTTATACAACCAAAGCAAACATAACCCTCTTAAATAACTCAAGAACAATATTAAATGGCAATCATAAGGAATGGTGCTAGAGTTACATACCCAACCTCTTGAATCAAGATTAGTCAGTGCAATGAACTATAGGCCTGACTATGATCTATAATAGACTGTATTCCACTTGACCTGCTCACTCAGAAAAACAAGCAATTAAAAGTTACAGCACAGGAACAGAAACAGGAAATATATTCAAGTTGAGAGCTAACAGGCTGTTTATTTATGCTCTTAAACCATAACATGTCCAAACCTTTGTGCACAGAGTCAATCAGAAGTTTCTGCATTGACATTTTCAGTGGCAAAAACATTCAGGGTGGGAAATTGACTGGATGTAGCGCAATAAAGTTAAAATGCTTTAAAATGCATGTATTTATACTGTAATCTTTTTGAGGTTTATCAGGGTAGAACACCATAGAATCAGTCTGGCAGGGCTGAAAATTATGACCTCAATATTTCTTAACTACGTCTCATAAAATTCAGTCTAGAGAATAGAGATCTGAAAAAAAAAACAGCTGCAAAAAAACAGCATTTTTGGTCTATTCTACTCATTTTAAATAAGCTATCCATCTCCATCTTCAAACAATTGTCACATCTGTTACCTTTTCGCAGGATAAACTGATTATTTTTGCATCTGAAGAGTCTTCTGTAATGTTTAGCCACATCTCTTAAAACCCCTCTTTCCCATTAAGATCAACAACCTCTCCACTCCTGAGTGACACATTACCAAATTTAATCATGTCTCTTTAGAGTAAGAGAATTTGAAGGTCGCTTTCCCTTAAGTACCGTTTAATCTTACCAAACAAAAGGGGAAGAATGCGTTTAGATTATGTGCAGGATGTGGCTGCAGGATGGAAGCACTGTACCATCTTGATTATCCACACAAAAGTTTCAATGTTTCCTCCTCTTGTGCTGCTGAATTAAATCCACAGCAGGTGAACTCTGTCTGACTCCTAATTAAGGGTGTGTGTTCATGTATGGAAATGTTTCTGGTTTCATAAACCCAATACGCTCAGCGCAAAACAGCAAGAAGACGAGTACTGAGAGTGGAAATGTTTGCTTGTGTGTACATCTTCGCTTGGCCTCAGATGTTTGGAGATTTGTGTGTGGTAGGTTGTATTTATTTGTGCTGGCATACATACAGTAAACTCAGACTATCCAACTGAGAATGCAGTAATCTTTTTCTGCCTTTTTTTAGACGGTCGTGCACAGACTCTGACATTTTTCAGACCTTTCGTTTTGTTGCTGTTACCAAACTAACAGCTTTAATTGTCTGTTCTGTTTCACTGTGTCTGCTGTGAATTTCTGCATGCTTCCTTTGTTCCTCACAGAGCTGCTCAGAGGTCAAACACTCGTGACCCGAGGTTATCCGATAGTGGCAGGTTCTCGACCTACTGGGGCAAACATGTCAGCAGAAGCAAAATGTATATTTTGCATAGATTGATTGCAGCAAGAATGGGCTTTTTTTTCTTTTAGTCTGCATGTTGAAATAGAGTTGCTTTACTGAAGAATCTTTTGAAAAACAGAGAACAGACATTTAAATGCATTTGTTGTCATCAGCCTGTGTGTTTATCTGTGATTAACAAAAACACATGTACTCTAAGGTAATGGCTAAGTAGTGCCAACCTGATTTTGCTTTGGCTGCAGACGAAAATTGTTTCAGCATCAATTGTGTCTGGAACACACACACACAGAATTCATATCGGTACATGCAGAAAAATGTACAAACAAAATCTATTGTCTCCCTGGTGATGTGATTCTGAGTGTTGGGTGATAGACTGTGCTGGGATGAGGATTGGCAGCATCTCAAGATGGCTCTGAGGCTTCTCTCACTGCCATGCTTTATGGTTAAGAAGCCAGCAAATTGGGAAAGTGGCTTTATCTAATTAGAAAATACACTCCTTTAGCAAGCAGTCCCTCAGGCGGAATCATCATTATTTAAGCTGGCTGGCCTTGAGAGAAGCAGCAAGCTGCATTCAGATACATATCTAATGCTCACCATGGAAATGACGATGTGCTGCGGATATGCTCATCGTACAATTATTGGATTTTTTATTCTTCTTTCGCCTCTTTTCTCTCTAAATATAATGCTCTCTTTCTCTATCACCCCTCCTAGCCCCCTTAGTCGCCCAAATCTCTGTTGTATATTAAAAGGCTAAGTAATAATTATCTTGGTGCCTTTTCATTAGACAATTTTCATGCTGTGGTGAAATGGTCTTGCAGATTGTCTCAGTGTTGTTACTCCACATTAATGCATCAGGATCGGTGTAGAGGGTGCAGCAATCACCAGAGGAAATTGGTCTAAACCCCTTTAGGCTGCTGCTGCTGTACATATACCAGCATAATATACATGATATCTTGAACTGTAATTATGTGATATTTTCCACAACATATTAGTATCAAATCATGATTCACAGCAGCACAATGGAAGCACATTTGAATGCAGGCAATCGATGCCAAAGGCACAGAGGGATTAAAAAAAAAAAACTAATGGACAGATGCTGACTCAGACTGAGGGCTTCGCAGCTTCATCTTAACCAAACAACTTGATAAACACCATAATGAGCTTTGACTTAAAACACAAAAGATCTACATGCAATGCACACGGCTGCATTTTGCACTAAATTTAGATTTTTCTCTGTAAATTTGTCTGTGTGTGTGTGTGTGTGCACGCACTCAGAGTGCGTGTGTGTCTTTGTAATGCCCACTTTGAAGTTTTTGTTTGTACAGTGAACAGTCTTTCGGTATCTTAGCCTACTGTGAGCCCTCCTATCGCCCAGCACTGTTAATGAGGCCTCTGGGAATGGACACGGAGGTGTGTGTCAACACACAAATCCTTTAAAGTTTCACAAGTCTATTTGTGTGAGTGTGTAAGTGTGTGTGTGTGTGTGTGTGAGAGAGAGAGAGAGAAAGAGAGAGACAGAGACAGAGAGAAAGAGAGAGAGAAAGAGAGAGACAGAAAGAGATCATGGGCTCTTTTGGATTAGTGTCCCTCCAAAACTGAAAAAATATCATCATCCACATCTGCAGTGTTAGATTTCTTTGAGTTGTACAAATATACGCGCTCGCATGTGTCCCATCTTCTCTTAACCCTCACACTTCTGCAAAATTTAACTGTAAATCTCTATCACACAAGACTAAAAGCTGGTAGCCATTCTTGCAGTCCAGTGAGACTCATCCTATGCTATCAAAGTAAGAAAGAAGTGTAATTATAATTGTTCCTGTTTGTAAACCCTTACAGGTGCATTTCACAGAAACAACGCCTTCAGGCTCAACCAGTGAATCTCACTCAAGCGTCATGGGTCACTGATGTGAAGCATCGCTGAGAAGTACAGAGGTGGATGGTGTCTTTGGTATCTGTATACAGTAAATTGAAAACTTTCTCATGAATAGCCCAAAAGAGAAAAAAACAGGTGAAAATAAGAGGGCAGCAGAAGAGCTGGCCTTTAACGGAAAAGAAATACATCTTCATCTTGTCAACATGTACTATATTTGAAATTCTTTAAGCGCAAAAACAAAGGTCATAAACAACTTATTCTTTTCCATATGTGCTCGAAATGTCAGAAATGCGGATGTCGGTGTATAGCAGAGTTTTGCAAACTGGAGAGTTGAAGGAGGGGCTGCGGTGTGGATCAGATATACTGCACAGTGTGAAAGAAACATATGCAGTAGTGTTGATTTTCCATTAAGGTCAGCCCACAGTGTCAGACATGAAGAAACCCTGGGAGTATACTAATGCAAGCAAGGATTTATTTGGTGAAATCATGTCCTTACACAAATAAAAAGAAAGTGTTTGCATAAGTTTTTTTTTTTTTTTTTGTAAAGGTGGTTACT
Source organism: Ctenochaetus hawaiiensis (assembly GCA_029783645.1). NCBI lineage: Eukaryota > Metazoa > Chordata > Actinopteri > Acanthuriformes > Acanthuridae > Ctenochaetus > Ctenochaetus hawaiiensis. Next base: position 18,669,457 of record JAPZDY010000002.1, on the reverse strand, counting down.
GTGGATGCAACAAAATGCTTGAAGCCAGTATTCATAATGTTTTTTGAATCTATGCAGCAAAAACTTATTGGCAAAATCCTTGACACTGAAGTAAAAAGCAAGAGATAGAGTTTTTTTTCAAAGCCAGAAGCAAGGAAGAGGCAGATGTAGAAAATATGGAAACCGCAGGGCAAAGTGGATCGGATAGGTATCAAACTACATGAACTACCTGGTTGCCACAAAAAAAAGTTTACAGTTAAAGTTTTTTGCAAAAATTTGTACATTTTACATGTAACATATCAACATTGGAACAGTACATATCAGTGTGATGTAGATCTGATTGTATAAGCTGTATTTTCTCACCAGGAGGCTGGAGGGGATGGTGGTGCTGCGAGTGAGGAGGTTGTTAAGCAAACCAGTGTTCTCGACCACATCAAGGGCAACATTACTGTACAACCGGGTATTTTTAGAAACCTTTAGCCAAGATTTCCATGATGACAGACATTACCTAAGCTCAGATAGCTTGTGTTCCATAGATTATATAACTTGAATAATTCCAGTTTGAAGCCTCCTGCCTGAGATTGTCCTGAGAAACTCTTTCGAAATCCAGATTTTCTGAAAAGAATTGATTGAAATCATTCTTGTCTGTCCATAATAGAATTAACATGCAAAGAAAATTAATTATGCATCGCCATGATTGAGTTTTTGCTTTTAATCATGACAATTTCAGGCTTGACGAAGCTTAGATTGGCCAATTTAGGAAGAGGTTAATGGGTTCTTATTACGGTTAGATTTCTCATTGCACATTGAGTGTGTCTGAACAACAAGGCGAGCCCGAATGACCATCTATCTGACAAAAAGCTACTGTAGTTTCACTGAGAAGAATATTATCTGTCTCTGGTTATATGACATTATTCGGGACTGTTGTGGTTAATGGATAACATTTAAAGAAAAAGGGTCTTTTTATTTCAGATGACTTTTTTATGGTCTTCTGCATATTTTTGCTATATAACTATTTTACAATGGTTGTGTTTTTCCCATAAAAGATGAGTGTCTGGGCTGTTTGTTAGCTTTTTACACAGTTGTAATGATGCTGTAAAATATGACAGTTTTGTTGCATAAATAAAAAATTAAGCACTAATTTCAAAAAACATCAAACTCAAACCCCATTTCTAAAAGAGCATTCATTACAAAAACAGGCAGTTTAAAACCTTAAGTCAGAAAAACAGGTAGTTAAAGGTTAAAATTGTTTTGATGAGTTTATTTTATCAATGAATACACAAACGTTAGAATGACAGTTGTTTGAAATAAGAAATCACATAGATTTATCCTAATATATTACAGTTGCAACTTTATTCATAAAACATATGTTAGTACAGAAGAAATTGAAATTACATGTTGCTGGCTAGTGTATGCAATTTCCTAAACTACTTTGATATCTATTCAATTTAAATCTCTTCTTGCCATTCAAGTTATCCAGCCATTTAAGTTTTTTAGATTCTATTTGCTTTTATTATTGAAATCAATATTTACCGTTATAAAGTCAATCAACTGCAGGAAAATGTACTTGCATGTTATAGAATTAAAAAGCTCTCAGTGGCTTGATGCAAAGGATCGGACAGTTTCACTTTATTACTATTCAACACAAACCTTCAGTTTTTCCCAGGCGTTGAAGTGCTTTTGTTTCCAAAACTTTACTCGTCTCGAGGGTCTCTGGGTGCAAACTCAGGTATCTGGTGTCAGAGTCTTGCCCAGTGTTCGCCCATTAACCCAGACCCCTTCCCTTCCCTTTGTATGCAGTGCAGAAATGTAGCATTGACTTTATGGGAAAAATGCATTGCCATGAAACATTCATGAAGCAATTAGGTTTCCCTCAAAACATATTTGGCAAAGCAAAAACGGTATGTTGATATAATTTACAGGAAACAAGCTGCAGTAAGATATGAATAGTCTCGCCAGATGAACTTTGTTTCACAAATGCAGCAGTGACAGTATGTACGATTGCAAATGATGTTTGGTCTCGAGGGATTTTGTTTTGTTCATACGTTTGTTTGTCATTTCCAGATATAGTCATGAGCCTCAGAAAGAGTGGCAAATCAGCAACACAACCAATCAGTGAGGAAAATGAGCAAAGAGGATTGCTGCAGTGCATTCTGGGTGCTGAATTTCACTCTGAACTGTTTCAATATTGACATCTGACACACGAAAATATGTCTGACTCTCTGGACACTTGACTTGTTCCCGGACTGACCGACCACACTGACCACAGGAGTCCTTAAACTGCCAATGGCTACTTACAAAAGTGCTGCTTCCATCAGTTCACCAGACCAAAGTGGTTTAAACTGAGTGACCGCAGACTCACATCCAAACACCGGGACTCTGTGCTCTTGGGGCTTATTACTGAGTATGATTTATTGCATCAGAGAATTATAAAATATGTATAATTCCCCTGTAAACACTTAAGGTGAATGCAGTTAAAAGTTGTTTTTTTTTAAAGTTGCTTTTCTTTGTCAGCTAATTCAGCATCTTTCACAACTTCAAAAGCTGCATTTAATAATCCATAATTTAGCGCACCGAACTTTTTTTTATTACAGTTTGTTTTGCTTGTGATGTTCCTCATTTCTATTGCTGCTGTTTCTTGTTGTGCTGATGTCTTTTTCTACCACTATAATCTCTTTCAATTGTGTCTTTTTACTGTACATTTAATTCCATTATAGTCTCATGTGTCTACTTGATTCTGTTCTGTAAACCTCATGGAATAAATGCTTCCTTTTACAGTCACATACCTGTTTTCGCCAGTAAACCATCATTGATCTTTGGCATCTGTCTGAACCGCTTGCTCAAAATCAAAAAGTCCCATTTGTCAATACATCCATTAACACACACACACACACACACACACACATTCAAATAGAGATTGTTGTTATTTGTGTATTTCATTATCTCCATGATGAAGGTCAAATTAAAGCCTCTTCATAACTTTTCTCTGTGGTCTCGCAGCCCACACAACCAAACATCCGCCCACATGAGGTGATATGGTCACATGTGATGAGTCATCAGTCTATCAAAATAGTTTATTAAAACAATAAAATCCTCACCCACGACCAGCAAAACACCCAGAAGGCTTGAATTAATGGACAGTCATCTTCAAAATGATTTTGACCGGCCATAAATACAAAGATTTAAAGCTTTTGACTGGAGCGGGACAACACATCTGAAACTAAACATTTCAGTGATAAAACTGGGTATCAAGAGAATAATATTGAGGGGCAAAAAAACACAACCTAAGTCATCAAAAATTTAAATTTGGGGACAAATCTTTTCTCAATCTAAACTACCTGGTGATAAAAAGAAGAAAAAGCTTGCAGATGCTACAATAAAGAAGTGAATAATGTGGCGTAATTTGTAATATTGATGTTTGCCTTCTAAACTTCTTCACTTCACAGAAACACTGGTTAGGTTAGTAATAGAGTTGCTGTCAGGCCTGTGGCTTTAAAGTCACAGTGAAAAAGCATTTAGTGCATCATAGTGATATTTTAACTCTTGGGCTTTAAGATTTGACTGAACTTTTTGAAGGTTTTAATGCATATGAAGCAAAACAGAGCTGTAGTGAGAAGCAAAGATGTAGAGGACAAATGAACTCCACCCAAAACTCCATCAGCCACAATGTTTCATCAGGAAGAAGAGAAGAGAAAGTCACAAACATGCTACAATAAATATGTTTATGAAGCTCTCACAAACCACACACCCGAGACATCTTTAATTTCTTTTATCTCTAAAATCTCTTTTTCTTGCAAGTTTGGTTTTATTTGATCAGAAAATTTTAAGAAAACAGTTTTATTGTAATTTTTTTTTAAATAAGAGAAATAAAATATGGCAAAGATTTAATGTTTTTAACATACTTGACATAAACCAAGACATAACTTGTCGGTTACACCTGAGTTATGACTCAGGTATGAAGGATTCAAATAACTTGTATTTTCACAACCGGCTACATGTGAATGTGAGTATTCTTGTACTTATCCAAACTGATGCTCAGTGTTTTTCTTGTTTTTAATCTAAGCTCAAACAAAAAATAAAAGAAGAAATCTGTTCAAATTTAATTTTCAATTCATTTTTTTTATCCATCTAGAAATTATACTGCTTCCCGCTGCAGGAGGATGCTGTTCACTGCAGGATAATAAGGACACTGTTGTTGTGCCCATGACAGAGAGCTCCATAGACTCCCCATATCAGAAACTTGATAACAATAGGTAGGACCGCAGCTGTGAGCTTCAAGGTTCATTATTGTTGTTGAGACATGAACACAGCAGCACTTCAAAACTTGTAGGTGCAGTCATGGTCTAATTGGCAGTAAAGTATTTCATTCTTAATTATTTATCTATTTATTTGCTGGCTTAGACTTTTGGGGTCAGTGGAGCACAAAATTGTTCTGCAAATATATATTATTCACTACATGGCAGATTTATCGTCTCCATAGAAACTGGTCTCAGTTTTTTTTGTCGTTGAGCATTTACCCGACAATAAGGTCAAGAGCAAACAGGGTAGAAGTGTAAGAGAGTCATGTTTTCATAAGCAGACACCAAGGTAAAATGTTTCAGAAAAGAAAAAACTGATTTTTTTTATATAATGCAGTAAGTTTGTCTCACAAATGAACAGATATATGAAAAAATATACTCACAAGATACAACAAGAAAGCTAAGCTAAGCAGAACAGTGAAAATGCAGCCTGTGTCACTTTAGCTGAGGTGACTTTTCAGCTCCGGCTGTTTTTTCTATTGACACAGTCGAGTGAGGGACAGCTGTGCTCATTTCATTTCATGATTGAGGCTGTAAACACACTGACCTGAAATGCACAAACATACCCCAAATGCCTTGTAAAAAAAAAGATGGCTACAATTTGCTGTTGATGAATTTTTGCTTCCAGTTTCATCGTCTTTATCTGTGAACACGATCCGTATCAAAGCTTTTCAGCCGTGCCAGCTGCGTGGCAAAAACGTCTCTCTGTCAGTTCAACATCTGGGTCGAGACAGAACTATAACAACATCTGTCTGTTGTGTCACTGGGAGACTTTGTACAGACACTCATGCCTCCCGATCATGAATCTATTTGTCTGGTGAGCTCTGACCTTCCCTCTTGTGCCACCATGAGGTTCACATTAGTCTTTTTGAGTGAAATGTTTCCACAACTGACTAATGGATTGTCTGTCTTATACAGATAGTCCTTTTTTTTCTCACTTTAGACTGTAATAACTCAAGTGATCCCCTGTTTTTACTTTGGCACCATTAGGTGATTGAAGTTTTTCTAAATTGTTAAATACAATGATTATTACCTGCAAAGTCATGTGGTGTAATATGTCCACTTTAATACAGTCTATCACCACATTTTTCACTAAATCAATGCTGCTGACTCTTCCAGTACTTCCTCTGCTCTAGTGCATTTATAACATCTGGTAATAAAATCAAAAATATAAACACCAAAAGAGTTTCATGAGCAGATTAAATCCAAATTTGCTGACGTCTTTTCAAGTAGTTACAACATTAAATGTGAAGAATTCACTTTCTTAAAATAGATGTAATTGTCAGGGCAGGAGAAGCAGGTCTTACTGATGATACATATGGGGCAATATTGTGTTTTGACTAACTCATTTAAGGAAAAGGACAAGAAAAACTTCTAGTCTGAGTTGGACAGAACTCATAAAAATGAGGAGTGGCCTTTAAAGATGTAAAACTTCATACATTTTTTTACAGAAAAAGGGAATAAGAGTAAAAAAAAAATGAAATATGTATACATAGTTTATGTTTAAATATGCAAATAAAGCAGTATATTATGAAATATGTAACAATTTGCATACATTACCAGAACAGAAAGTTGAATAATTTAAACATTAAAATGTGTATTTTGGACATTTTCTTTCCATTAGTCTGAAATATTATGAAAGCAAAATAGCCCCAAATCTCCAGCTTCACCAGTGCATGAAAAAGTGATGCTTTTGCCTGTAGTGTCTGGCCTTAACATATACTGCATTTTAAGGGGGAAAAAATGAGAAATGCTATCAAATCCAACCTTTGATCTCTCAAAAGCAGCTTGCAAGTGGATGGAAAAGTAAAAAATGGTAATCCAACGACTTCTGGAAATGTAGCAGATAAAAAAAAAGAAAACTCCTGATATCCCTTCAGTTACAGTGGCATTTAAAATTTTAAAATACACATTGCAAAAATTAGCCTTTTGAAGTCAGTGAAGAAGTGGGCTCTCATGTTTTTTCAG
>JAPZDY010000002.1:18640767-18659330 GCA_029783645.1 Ctenochaetus hawaiiensis | reverse complement strand
AAAAGAATCATGTTTAAATAAAAGACACCAAGTGACTGAGGTTTTGACATTGAGGTTGACAATTACAAAGATTTATTTTATGTCTAATGCCAATTTTTCTTTCGAAATGTGAACTTCCTGTAATATTTGAACATGATAATGACAGAATGGTAAAGGCTGTGGAATGGTTGTGATTATATAGGTTCAGAAAGGGTTGGGAAATATTTAGTTGGCATCAAAGAAACAAGGTAAGAGTTAACAAAAAGGGACAAATCAGAGTCTTTTCACAGTTCATGGAGATTACAGCTGCACATGTCTGGTCATTCCTGTTTGCTGTATAATGAAGCCTTTGTGGCTCCAGACTGAGCTGTAAAAATCTGATAAATTGCCCCGGAACATTTGTCCATTTATTGTAATGGCAGTGTAGTCATGCTGAATTTGTGGCCTTGGATGCAAATGGCATTTCTTTGCATTTCATGTTGTAGCTCTTTATCACGTTTTTGGGATGCTGGTAATTTTCTTTGGCAGCATTTTTAAAGGCTTGTGATCACTTCTGTCTACTTTATTTTTTGTAAAAATTCTCTATAACCTTAAGCCCTGCTCCTTACAGGCGAATGCCGATGAATGAACATGGAAGCGAGAGACAGGCAGACAAAGAAAAAAAAAACAAAACAGACGGACCAAGAAATAAAATAGTGAATGAGGACTGATGATGAAGACCGGTCACAGAAATGTATCTGCTCACGAGCCATTCATTTCCCAATCCCCCATCCTTCGCATCTGCTCAATCTTCCTCCATTACAGACCAGATGTAGCCCCAGTGTGTGCAGCTCCGGTGTCATTTCCATCCGACACTTTGCTCTTACCCCTGGTGTCACCGGAAAATGACAAAACTGAAACCACAGCAGAACTTTCTGTTCCACACACCACAAGCAGAAAATTGCCCTCTTTTCACTCTCTGGCTCTCTTTCATCCAGCTGTAGCAGGGCTGTAGTGTATGCATGGTCATTCACTGAGATCCATGCCAGACCTTGTCAATTCTTTTCTGTGTCGCACATCCGTGTGTGCTATTTATTCACCATGTATAAGAGACATGGGAATAATTACATCTAGTTGTTTGCATAGAGAGAATTTACATAAACCAACTTGTCCTTGTCTGAATGGCATCTCAGGGAAGTCATGTTTTTTTTTCTTTCTTTGAATCAAAATGATCTGTGGCAGGGAAGGATTAGAAACCATTCCCTGACTTTCCTTAAAATGTCTCTAATCCCACTTAATTCTGCACCGGCTCCTGCTCTGAGCCTGTGTTGTTTACTTAGGTCTAGTTTATTCAGATATAGCACCTGCCATCCCATCATACCCACAAACCACCTTCAGAAATACTTTCTCCTGCTATCTCTTTCATGCAAGTGCTACTATTTATGGGCTTTGTCTTTCTGGCTGAGTGTATGTGTGTATGGGCGTGTGTGTGTGTGTGTGTGTGTATGTGTGTGTAATTGTGTTTCTGGGCACATCACTGCATGCCAGTAGGGTGTCTATATATATATATAAGCTATCATGTTAAAATGCCTATGAGAGAATATTATAACTTGGAGTGTTACCTTACTTGAATTTAAAAATATATTCCAGACTTTAAAAAGTGAGGAGTGAGGCCAATGTGGAAAACAAGTCAACTACTGCTCAGTCTTAAACTTAAAGTTAGAAGAAGTATTATAGGTAAATATCATATAGCAAAAATCCTAAGTTATCTAATTTACCTTTTTTTTTTTACCTTTTTCTGCTGTTTCAATAAACATTAGCTGTGGTTGGCGCTTTAATCGTTTTCAAGCTTGACGAAATTGGCCACGCAGGGTCTTTTTTGATTTGCCATTGCTGCAAAATTTCTGTTATTATAATTCAATCGTATCCTGTAACCTATTGATTGGTATGTGAAGAACTGTGAAATGAAATTTCAGCCCATTGGAGGGATTAAACACACTTGCTCTGTTAGCCAAAGGAGTTACATTGCATGCACTCTGAGGTCATACAGGCAGATGCGGCTCTGTATGACAAATTTTTCATTGTTTTTTTATTGCAACAGTGTTTGCTTGCAACCAGTGCTTCTAGAATTTGCATAATTATTTACGAATTTGCTACAATTTTTTATTGATAGAATAAGGAAATGTTTCACTTAAACAAATCTGCTTGTTAAATGTTTACAAAGAGCGCACTGCACCTGCAAAATTTTTAAAGACAGCCTATATTTTCTATTGTATATGCTGCCTGTAGGTAATTGTAGCATAGGCTAAGTGAACATGGTTTACGTGGAGAAAAACATAAACACCAATCTGCACCCCCTATCATTGTTAATGTGTGATAAAACTGTGCAGTTTGGAGCTTTAATTTTTAATTAAAAACATCCAAGTGTGTCCAACACCTTTAAGCTTTCAATTAACACTTTCTTATTCTCCAGATTTCTCAAGTTATCAGTACTCCTTCTCCAAGAGAAACACACTCAAACTTTTTCTGCAACCTTCGTCTTAAAACACCAACCTGAAACCCCAGAAGTTTCGCTGGGAAGAATCGAACAAAGTGTCTGTCATACTGTAAAACAAACCTTTTTCGAGATGTTCCAGCAGACATCTCCACCAAAAAATCTTTACCCTGTGTCATGAGCAAACTCCTAATGGAACACGATGGAGCCATTACATTGTTTTCTTCATTGATCAATCTAGTTGTCAGACTTTTCTGTCACCTGACCTTTGACAGCCAAACAGTGCAACTCTGTGAAAAACCTCTTTCTACAATCTGAGGAGTTTTTTAGACCCGTGTCCTTCTCTGACAGAGTCAGAGATACAGACGAAGGCCCATTTATCCCCTCCAGGTGAGGTTGTTATGTTCGGCAGAAGTCTTCAGAAGCTCTAGTGCATCCAGATTAGTGCTGACAAGGACATGTAAACAACACATTTCTCGCAGTCCGGCATCACTGCACCGGCTGTGTGTCTCCTGCTGGATGGAATTCAAACATGATGTGCTGACCTCTAAGTGCAGACACAGAAAAAAAAAACAAAAAAAAAACTACCTTCTCTCAAGAGACCTGTAAGCCCACAAGCTCTCCATGCAAAAAACCCTCAGGTCAAACAATGTCCTGCTGCTCAGAGACCCCAGGACTATGGATCGACATCACGGCGGGCTCCACCCCCTGTGTCTGCACTCCAGCTGTGGAACAAACTACCTGACCACCTGAAGGGGATAATCCTAAAAATGTACATTTAGAGAAAGCCTTGGAATATATATTTGTTTGTTTGCTTTTCATGATTTTAATACTAATTTCTCTGCAGCTTAAGATAAAGAGTATTCCAAGTTATCATTAGTGTTATTGTTTTTATCCTTTTTTGAGGCTTATAGGGCTCCCAAACTATTTTATAACAACATACTAAGGAAACATTATTGCCAGTTTACAAAATGTTGATACTGTGCATAGCATTTACTGCTTTTGGGATGCATTTTTTGCATTTGCTTGAAAATTAACCAAAGCTTGATTAAATGAACTGTTTCGTCACATCTGTCATCTGGTCTTGAGATCTCAAATGTCAGTTTGTCATGAAATTTTGTACAAACACTCATGTTTACCTGAGGATGAATGCTAATGACTGTATATGAGGTAGACGGGACACAAGACCTGCAGTAATTCATAGATTAAGCTTTTTTTTTGGTAATGTTTTGTTTTTTGTTTTACTTTTCCATTCGGAAAATGATTTAAGCAAAATATAAAGTTTTCAGAGTAGAATTTGTCTGGAGGGGAACCTGGAGGTGAGACTATTTGACAACATTTGACTGAAACATTAAAAGTCTAGCTTTTCACAGTCGGCTTTGTCTGTCAGCCTCATCATTAACCCGAACCTCCTCCTTACATCTGATCTGCCTCACAAGAATTAACCCCCCCTACAGTAGAACAAACAATTACAGTGATCTTAATGCAAGCAGAAATATTTCCCCTCAAAACATAATTGGCAAAACAAATTAGTAGCATTTAAATATAATGTCAAGGAGACTTGTTTGTTCAAAGAGACTATAAACCCCATCTGGAGCTACATAAGTTTGAGGTATGTCAAATCTGTGCCATTCACTTCTGCACATCTCTTTTTTAACTGAAGTATTGCCACCGTCTGATGATGTAGATCTTGCAGCTGGCAAGCTCACTTGGAGCTATGGGGGTCCTATCTGCCTCTGCTGCGATTTAAACCCACCAAAGTGCGAGCACTGCTTAGAAGTGCCTCAGCAAAGCATGCAGTTTTGAGTTACGGCTAGCTTGGTAATGGAAAGTCAGCCTTCGGGTTATACTGGACGCATGAGTTTTCTCATCAAAACCAGAGAGCATGGTAATATAGTTGGTACAGACAAACCTGGAAGGGCTGTGGTGATTGTTGAGAATCAGGGGGATGGTCGCTGAGGTCAGTTAGGTTTAAGATGATGATGTAAGAAGCGAGAGAAAAGATTTTGTTGCAGAATGAAGGCTGGTATTGCTGAGTCCCCCGTGCAGAGTGGAGACTAGGAAAAGGCAGGAGGATTTCTCACAGTGTTGTGTTGAATGTTGTGTTTTCCTGTGAATAAGACGCCGCTCCGACTTGTGAGGAATTTTTTAAATTTCCTGTCGAAAGAGTGATGTCTTGTTGAAAAGTTCAGCATGAAATGTTCTGTAAATGCGTGACATTAGGTAGAATTAAATGCTTCTGAAGAAAATGCCAAACAATGGTGCAGCGTAGTTCATATCAAAGCAAGAATAATACCTGTGCAGATAAGCTGAAATACAGACACCGTGACAAAAAAGAAATGTAATAGAATTCACCTCGGCATTTTGTCACAGAGGTGTGACCAAAGTGTCTGAGAGGCGGTCATTTTTCACCTCATGTAAAATATCTTGAATGTTTTTATAAAAGTTTTTATCATCGCAGGCTGTTTTCTCCTTTGAACAACAACATTTAGCCTAATGTGGCAAAGAGACAGTCTGAGTGATCTGAAAAAAAAAAAAAAAAGGATTTCAGAGAAAAACGACTGCAGCCTCACCAAGTGTATCAGCCAGCCAAGCGTTGATAGCCTTATCAGAACACTCCACAGAGAGCTCACAGCCAAACTTTTCACATCAGCGTGCCGCTTCTGTTGTTTTTGTGTTCAGGGGAAAGACAGAAAGAGTGTGTGTGTGTGTGTGTGTCCGCGAAGAGAGACAGAGAGGGAGAGACAGTCAGACAGGCAGAGATAGATACTCTATAATGAGTTTCCATAAAGCACTCTCACTGTGCTATCATTGTCGTGATTTTATGAATTCATCATAAAAAGAGTGAGTAAATGTCACAGCCGAAGGTAACAGAAAGGGGATGCTGCGTTCACAATGAAAGCCAGAGGAGTAAGAGAATGAAGAATGGAAGGAGAAAAAAAGGAAATTGTGGAGGCTCCTGTGATGATTCGGCTGATAAGAAGAGCCATGGCTGGTGTTGTTCATGTGTGCTGTCTGTACTCTGGAGGACTCAGAGAGATAGAGGGAGTGCACTGGGAGAGAGGGAGAGAGAGAGAGAGAGAGAGAGAGCTGGCCATGTCTTTAAATAAAACACGACATTGATTTATGAGTGTGAACCCGCTACGAGTGCAGCAGGTCTCTACAATCACTCGCACAAACACACACAATCACAGGGCAGTTAAAGCAGTGAGTGCACTCTTGCACTGTACATCAGCAATTCCACTCTACTTTTACAGACAGAGCACAGCTTTGGGCACTGCTCTCTTTATTTTATTTATTTATTTATTTATTTATTTATTTTTTGCTTTTGGAAGGTATTATTCATCCCATGGCTACCTTTCTCTTACACTACAGATTGCTCTTCGGCCCTTCGCATCGTCACAATGAAAGCGACTTCAAAAGCGGAGAAATTATTTAATTAATGAAAACCAATAACTCTGCAGTCCAGTTTCGAACATGAAAGTGACCGGTCTGTGTCAAATGATTGATATTGTGAAGTTTCTGCCTCACCACAGTGGGATTTAAACACAGAAGTGTTGAGTAACGTCTGTGCCGGGGCCAGCAGCAAATAAACAGTGAGGAAGTAATAAATTCTCCCTGGAAGTGCCCGTTTATAAAGTCACAGTTATGAGTTGTTGACGCCGTGGTAATACAACTACTGTTATCTTGCTGTGCGGCTTGGTGCCATTCTCTCATTTGTGTCCTGTTTTAATGAAAACCAAGGATGACAAGGTTTGACTAGTTTATATGTTAATTTTACGTCTGACAAAAATGAGAGAAAAAAAAACTACAGTCACAGCAATAGTGTTCTTAACATTTCGGAATTAATTGACATTTGCTTGCTGTTGCTCGCTGCTGCTGATGCATGTAGTGTCAAATCCGAGAGGTCAAAAGTGTAAGCTACAGCACACCAGGAAGGATTGCATAATAAAACAGAGGCTGACAGTTTGCAGGAATAAACCCACATGCAGAGACAAGATGACAGGTGGTATGTTTGAGGTAGTTTTAGTGGTTATGTGCTTATAGGAGTTAAGGGACTGAGAAAGTTTAGATCAGCAGGGTCAGAGGAGGAGGGAGTGAAACTTTGGCCTGACTGACTGCAGGGAAAGACTAAAAGGAACAGAAATATACCGGTGATTGTGCAGAGCAGAAGGCTGCAGGTGAAAGACTGCTGATGTGATATAGAGGGTGAGTAGGAGCAGAAAAACCAGAGACACACAGCTAAAAGCAGTGTTTTTATAAAACCTTGCAGGTGATTCAGGTAGATTTTGACAGAAAGACAAATTAAACCAACAATTTAAAAATAATATACAGAGTTTCCATCACTGGGGTAAAACTTTTAACCCTCACAGTTGTAATTCCAGGTGTGATATATCAGATTTCCCTCGTATGCCTGGTGTTTGTTAAAAAAGAGCTGCAGAGGTGTCAACAAACTATTGACAAATGCCTGCAAAGCCACAATTACTTTTAAAGGAGTAGTTCAATGTTTTATATAATCAGTTATCTGTTTATTTGCTAAGACTTACATAGGAAGAGCTAAGACACTCTCATGTCTGTATAATAGACATGAAGTGCCACTATCAGCACCTTGGTAGCTTAGCAGTACCATTCAGGAAAGGACAGAGAGTGAATAAGAAAATCTTCCAGCACGTAACACCTGTAAAATTACAGTCTGTTGTATTTACACTTCACTATCAGTACATTTACACAAACAAGACATTATGTGTTACTTACTGAGCTTTACATCTGCTGTAAGGTGGGGTTTTTTTTTACATTTCCAGAGCCAGGCAAGCTCTTTTCTCTGTTTCCAACCTTTGCTGCAGCTTCACCAGCCATCCAAACTTTCAAAACTACATTTTTAAAGCTTTTTCTGGTCTCTTGGAGTATCACCTGCACCAAATTGGATTGCAGTGTAAGCACTGCATGCTAGTTGAATGTGTAAAGTCATATTATTTGTAGATTAAAGAGACTGGGCTGTTACACCTTTAAGCCTTCTGTTCATTTCCATTTTAAAAAGTCTTACATGAACGAGCTTCACAGGTTGACGCTCCCGAATCATCCTGACGGCACACAAACCGATTTTGAGTATTTCATGGAAGTTGGCGCCACTTTGCATGACGGAGAAATGTTGGAAGATCTTGGAATAACGCTTGAACACCCTTTAATTGGAAAAACAGGAGATCTTCCTGTTCTTCCCATTCTGCTGACCTTGAGTGAACGCAGCTAGGCTGAAATAAATTGGAGCAACTAGGAGCAGCTGAGGAGTAATCAGGACGATGAGAGGCAGCTGGGCAAAGTCACTCCAGGAGGATTCAGGACCTGTAATGTGATGCAGAGGACTCAGCCATGACAGGAGGGACACATTTTTTACTTTGTTTGACCTTCAGTCTGCTTGTGTGCATCAGTCACTGTGGAGCAAGAAAAAAAAAACAACTTAAAGAAAAAGCAGTTCCTGTTAAGAAGTATTTTTAGATTAATGATGTATGATTACTGTCTGTAATTTTTTTTATACCCAGCAGGACTTTGAAAAGCTCACTCTGCGATCCATTAAATTAACCAAAGACCTTTTAAATGAGGCAAATCAAAGAGCGAGCTAACAATTAATACAGCTCTGAGAATAGCATCCGCTGAGCTGACAAAATTTCGAGCACAGTAAAGAGCAGTGGTCCACTTTACCATGAAAACTTTGTCGAAGAAAAAAAAAAGAGCAGCAGGAAAAGTTGAGCACACTGTCTCCTTTGCTAATGAAAGCTGTGTTATCTTTACCCTCTAGTTATTCTACGTAGAGACAATATACTGCTCATATATTTCAAGACATTCTCTTGATTGTGTTTTAATAACATGTCATAAAAATTATTGCTTAGATGTGTTTTGATTCAGCTGTGAGGTTTTTCTTTTTTTGCTCAGGGATTGTGCACTCACACATGTCAACACACACACACACACACACACACTCATCTCCAACAGCAGCTTCTTTCACTGCAATTGTTCTATTTGTGTTTTTCTGCTTTTGATCTCACCAAATAATTCTAAAATGAATGTGAGGTGTTTGAATCTGCTGCCTTATGTTTAAAGAAACTGCCACAACAGAACAAAATGTACCTGCGACAGATGGAGAGTTAAAAAAAACAAAGCAGTCTGAGGTGTCAGGAATTCTACAATCAGTGCAGACATTATGGGAAATTATCCTGAGCTGTAAGAGGGGATGAAGCAACGTGGCTCTGTTCTTTTAATGTTCAGAAAGCTGAAACAATAATTGTTCTTTCTTTTTTTTTTTTTTTGATTTTCTGCTGCCTGACTTTTTTTTTCATTCTTGCAATTTTCTTTTCTCTTTCAGTAGAAAGGTTGAATGCATGTATTATTCCTTCACTGCAGAGCGGGCGTGTTCTCAACGTGCAAAGTTTATCACGTTTATTCAAATGAAACAGCAACAGCACCTTTAAAACGACATCCATTAATACATGGTATTTCAAAGCCGCGTCCAACAAAGGCTGCTATTATCTCTCTTTATCGTTCTCTGTTTTTTTTTTTTTTATGGAAGAACTTTGTGGGATTCAAAGCAGAAAACAATTAAATGGTCGACTGAAAGATCTGCAAAGCTGCAGAGAGACAAAATGAATTGAACAGAAAATGTCACCATCATTGCCTTTGAGTCCACTGCTCAACTAATCAGTTTCATTAAAACTGGAAAAATACTTTTCCCCTGACACAGTGAGGATCTAAATCTACACATCACAACATGAATAGCTGCTAATTTTGTAACTATTTATAAAAAATTCCAATATGACAGAAATTTTGGATGTGACAGTGTGTAATTCAAGGCAGTGGTCAGTGTGTCCATGCATGCTTTCAGTACAATGAATTAGATCACAAAACTCTAGATTAATATATGAAATTTTATATTTTTTTTTTATTATAAAGTAATTTTGCCTGTTGTGCACTGCTTTAACTTAGCAGACTCCCATATAGCCATGACTTCTGATTATATATTTCTATGCATGTACATTACTCTGCACTTTTCTACTCTTTTCACTTGTGGTTGGATGCTAAACTAGAATCTAGATGCACTTGTTGTCTCAGTCCATGTTCTCTATGCAATGGCAGTAAAACTGAATCTATCAGTGCAAAAACAGATATTGAACAGTCAACGATTTGACTCCAGTTGTTTCACGTGTCTCAGCTGTTTGTTCTCTGTATCTTTCTTCTGTTTTTCTTTTAACAACTCAAAAAAAAAAAACCACAAACTACACGTGTTAATTTGTCCTCCAATTTTAAGAAATTAATCAGCACCTCGTGGGCTTCATCTCTACACTGTCTCTCACATTGTTGCCTTTTTTGCCACTGCATCTGCTCACATCCATTTTTGTTCTCCTTTTTCTTTTTTTTTTTATTCATATCACCTCTAAATGACAATGTTTTAATTGGTAGGCACTCACCTTCTTGCTAATGGTGCTAAAAACAACAGCAGACTACCAAGTAACAAAGAGAAAATTAAACATTTTGCAAACACTTTCCCTTTTTGTTCCCGTCAGTTTTTGAGTTAATCTATTCTTTGGCAAACGCTGCATTTAGTTACTGTAAAATACTTAACACGTTTTTTTTTTTTGGGTGTGAGCACAGAAAACATCACTGACAATGTGTGCTTCCTTTCATGGTATGTAGCTGCTCTATCCATATTTATATTGTGGAAGCTTGTGAGAGATGTGCCCCCGCAAAGAGGGAAACAGAAGGGTCTTGTACGTTGTCAAAACGTGTGCTGCAGCGAGTGTGTGATATTTAAAGTTTTATGAGAGAGACTGAGGTCTAAATCACATTGCTTTAATATTGAAATCAGACAAGCAAAAGAAACAACCGCTTTGGGAAAAAACTGAACAATCATAAAGAGTCAAAATCAACAAGCTCAACCTATAAACATAATCACTTGGTTAGGGCTCTGACGGGGCGCCGGTAAACACAATATATCACTTAGAAACTATTTGAGAAGGCCCGTTGCGTCCTCAGAGTCAGGCTCAGTCGTTTGAACACAATGACTATACACAGCTCTATGCCTCCAACATTGCTCTGTCATGCAAAGTAGCGACAACTTCCCATGAAGAATTCAAAATTTGTTGGTATACTGTGAGACTGAGAGGCCTCGACCTGTAAGGTTCAGTCATGTAAGAGACTTTTTAAAATGGAAATGAATGGAGGGCTGGAGGGAGAGCAAATAACACAAAGTGCAATAAAACGAGCATTAATCACCTGTGCCCTTTAGCTTTCAGAATTTAATTTGTGAGGATTCATTTGCACAGTTTGGTGGCGATATTGCAGCAGCAGCAGCACAGACGACGGGGCAAACTTTATGTTTTTTTAATAATAATAAACAAACAGCCGTCCATGATGTGTTTGGGCTGAGTGGGCACGCTTTAAATACAGCAGCTTCTGTGTATAGAAGATTATGTATCAGCTTTGCGTTGTACCTCGGCGCCACCAGCACCACCTCTCACACCACCACCAGCACCACCACCTCCTCTTTGCTCGCCTCCTTGTCTCCCGTGCACCTACTCGTACATGAACAGTGCTCCGAGGGTTCACTGAAGATCACATCTGAGAGAGAAGTCACTGGTGCATACACTATTGGGCCGCTCCATGTGTGTGGAGATGTGGCATTTGAAAAAAAAAAAAAGGCGAGCTTGCGTGTTAAAAAAAAAAAAGATGAGGTGGGAGGTTGGGGGGGCGGATGGGGAGGGGGCAGTCGAGCGACACAAGTACGCCAGCGTGCCGTGCGCCAACAAAGTGCCTCGTGCCTGCCTGCCTTCCTGCCTGCCTGCCTGCCTGCCTGCTGCCTGGTGTGGGGAGGGAGATGCGACCTGTCAGAGAGTGAGGGGGCCGGCTGAATGACTTCACATCACCCTTTCAGCTCCAGCAACTTCCCATTTATATTGTAATGCAAATCCATGGCCTGTCCCAGATGGTGCTTTTCCAGCATCGTGGGTGCATAGAAATATGATTATTTATCCCGAGCACTTCTAAAGTCTTTAATGCACCCTCCTCCGTCTGTTTCTATCCCCTCCTTTCACTGGAAGCGGTTTAAAAGTCTGTGCAGTCTGATGTGTCTCTCCCTAATGGTAAAGGAGAAAAAGAATAGACAATAAATTTGGGGAGAATTTGACAAGGGAGTACCTAAGAGATTACAGAAAAAGCAGGAGAGAGACAAACCTAAGTGCATAAGTCAAGGGAAGAGGGAGAGAAAAAAAACCCAGGAAGATCATTTTCTTGGCTGAGCATTAGGCTAAGAGGCATAAGCAGTAATTCTCATGACTCAAAAGTGCTTTTAATCACCTCTGCTGAGCAAAATATAGCCCACAAGCCCATATCAGTGCTGAACATCATCTTCCTGAAAGCACCTTCAGATTGTTGCCTGAATAAATTCACCCGTGTCTGCCCGTGTGAGACTTTGTTTGCTGAATATATCAAACAGCCAAGAACATGTTTAAGGCTTTATATAATGCCAGCACACAGAGCATCGGCATTTGTTCTTATGGATTTTAGTGAATTAATCTTTAATACAGAGTTAGACCAGTAGTATATGTTAACAGATGTTATTTTTGTCCTTTTACTTGAGATATTCATAAGAGAAAGTGTGACGATAAATTATGGAGCCTCACAGTAAATAATTTTACAGCCTTTACCTGCTTTAGAGCTGTAAATATGCTGCCTGCGCAAACATTTATTTACCTCATCTTAAATCATTTACGAGTCAATTTTCTGATGTTTTTTAATGTGACAGCACTTTGTAGTCATTCTTGACGGGATCATCCGAGCAATGTTGTGCAGAGCAGCAGAAAGAGCACACAGAAAGGTGAGTGAAATGGGCACATCCTGAAGGATTGTAAACGCTGGAGTCTCATATTGTCATTTCTATACTTTCATCACAACACCTTAACCGATCTGTCATCTGCCACAGAAAACGTTTAGGTAGCATCTGACGCTTCCTACACGGTGTAATTAAAAATCACAATCCAGTGTCAACTCCTGCAACCCCTGTCATCTCATTATACGTTATGTCCTGACAAGTATTTAACTGCAGTTGCCTGGACAAAGTTTGAGCGAAGCAAAAAGGAGAATCACTGAATTATAATGACGACTCAGAGATGATGGCTAGCAGTTAAAAAAAGGACGTCTGCTGGTTGCGCAGCAGCAAGACTGAAATCGTATCATCCCGTTTTTCTTTGTCGCTTTTAAAAGCCATTTTTTAGGGAAATTCTTTTCGTCTGCTGCAAAATCTGAGGTCTGTTAACCCTAACAGTGTAATACAAAGATACTATCTTTGTTTGTATCTTATCTTATGATGCAAAAATGTTTTTACATGGATTGTACTGAAAGTGGATGTTTTATTCCTCAGGTTTTTCAAAAAACTGTCAAGTTTGCTCCTTTTATGCATTAAATTGTTTCCATTTCTCTCCTCATGTATTTATCTAGTAGGTGCAATTTAAAAAACTTCTGAGACTGGTCCTATCACACACAACCAGAGTGCTGCACAGTAACATGCATGTGGCAGTTGCATGCATAGACTTTGGTGAGTATTCCAAGTTACATATCTTGATTGTCATCAGCTCCTGAATTACAGGCATTTTTTGTGACCAATCCATGCATATTCAAGATACTATCTACTGCTACAACCCAGAGACCAAACTTTATTTTGGGGAACAGAGAAAGTTGCAGAGAAGCAAGTTTGTCAAGGAGCGAGGGAAACAGAGACTGTGTTGTGCGAGTAAACTCAGACATTGCAGCAGCAGCACTTTCTGAAGTTTTTGATTGTACCTGTTATAGGTCAACAATGGCAACACAATCATATAATACCATAGATCAATTTGTCAAACGGGAGAATATGGTTTCAACTTCAGACCTCAAATTAAAAAGTTTAAACTGTGTCTGAAAAAAATGTTCAAGTCTAAATGGTCAAGGCAGAAACCAAAACAAAAAATGGAATTGAGGCTTTAAAAATACATTGGTCTGACTTTGGGGAAAAAAATGGAGGCTCTATGGGTAAATATGATGTATGAAAGCTTAGAAAAAAATGTAAATCCATTCTGATGTTTATATTAACAAAACAAAAAAGTTAAGGGAAAAAAATCTGTGAGGTTTTACTTAACTTAAGCTCCTTAGTGGTCTCTCCTCAGAGGTTACAGCTGTAAACATAAACTTTAGGGGCTACAACCTCCCGAGCAAGACGTTAATCCCACTTTCTGTCTCAAACTGACTATAGAGGAGACCGTCCTGCACGACGCAAAGGAGAAGCTCAATCCTCAATCCAAAGCAAAAGTTTCAACCTTGTAGAACTGAATGGAAAAACAAATTATGGTGCCCACCTCATATTACTGCAAATGTTGCTCCTTTGTTATTTAAGGGTCCATTATCTGTATAGATCTAGATATATTGTTTGTATATGATTACAACTAAATCACAAAAGGCAATTTTCTCATTTATAATCGTGTCTCATCATGCAGATAGTTTGGTTTATGTCCTTAGGTTTTCAGATGATGAAAATTTTCTGTTTCTGGTGCTCGAAGTATTGACTAAAAACTTTAACTTTGGAAACCCAACGACTTGGCATCACAAATATTGCTGTCAAAAGTTTTCCTTGTAGCTATTTCTTGAGCAGAAAGTATCTCTAATGAACCCCTCACAGCTAGATCTATAGTATGCCTTACTTGTTCCCAGCAGTATAAATAAAACACTATATTTAGTGGAATACAGCTATATGACTCAGTCAACCATTAACATCCTGTTATTCGCCGAACAGTCCAGTACAGCCAACATGACACCACAGAGATTTTAACAGTTTCTCTACATATGCACACAGCTGGCTTATTCCAGTAATATATGGCTTTATTTTTCTCAAGCTTTCCAAATAGAGCAAATTAAAGGCAATCTAACTTTGAGCAAATGCAAATGGCTTAATGGAGCTATCCCCTGTAATTGCTCCACTCAGTCAAGCATTCATTAAGTGCTAGAGAGGTTGGCTACTCTGTACTTTTTATACATAGAGCACAGCAGATTTTCTCCTCGAACGACTTTCACTTCCCTTCACATTTCCACCGTTTTGTTTTATCTTTCCTTGAGATACACAGCCATACTGTATATACAGCCTCTTTGAAGGGCACATTATAATTTTGACGGTTTACTGTACCTGACATATTTTCACTACTGATCTGTCATTCACTAATTTAACGTCCTCTAGATTTGAAGCTCGGCTCAGCGGTAAATAGCATAAAGAGCTTCATTGACCCTTGGTGGAACCGCAATCACAGAGTAATCCCAACAGGGTTGAGATGCGCCACAATATGTCCTAGTGTTCCCAAAGAGAGAGGAAAATGAAGGTAAACTGACAGTAGCGGTGACTTGACTTGAATGTGCAGTGAACCGTTTCATCACTTCTAAAAGCACAAGCAATCAAATCCATTTCAGCCCCCTTTTCATGTGTCTGACCACACTACAAATTGCAGAACAGAACACCAAGGACCACTTTAGCTAAAATCATGCACTCCCTCGCTGATTAGGTGTTTCTTCTGTTTTTTTTTTTTTTTACTTTTTAAAACAATAGCTTGTTTTCCTGCAAGAGGCAAGACGAAAACAAACATCTTTATTCTATGATGCCATCAAGAGATTATTGTGTTGGTCGTGTCTGGCCTGTTGTCATTCCACATCACTTTTCAAACGGTTTACCTGCACACACAAAGAGCAGTATTTGGCCATAAGCCTGGACGGTCCCCACAGCTTCATGTTGTTCGCCATCTGTGCTCAAGGCAAAACCTCGCTACGGCCATTAAAGTGAAGGGCCAATGAAAGAGATGAGTCTGGGAGGTGACTGGGAGGTTAATGCAGCAGCTACTCTGCACTGCACATTCAGAAAGAAAGACATACAAAAGCAAGTTGTTTTTTTTTTAAGTGAAAAGGCAGAGGAATGTGTTCGGGAGGTAGCACCTGACCATTCGCTGAGCTCTAACCCCCTTTTCATACTGTTGCTAAGATTGTAAAGTTTCTGTTCTGGTCTGGTGTGTGTGCAGTTTTACAGTGATGTTACTGACAGATGAAATCCCTAAAATTCACAGTAATTTTTTGAAAAGATGGACCAAAAAGTACAAAGGCAGGCTCCTTATTTCCAGCCGATGACTTGGGACTTTGTTGAATGAGAAGACTGTTTTTTAGCCGATTTATAAGCTGCAGTTAGCCACATTTTACTCATATAAAGATAAAACTCCCAAATGTAAAATCAGTTATTGCCAACATTGTTATATTTTTTCAGGTAATTTGTTTAAAGATGAGATAAATTTAAAGATTAGCCTTTCTGCATCCAATCCTGCAACTTTAGGGTCCAAATGAGTTTTCTGTTTAGCGTAAAAGCCTCAATAACATAATCATTGGTTGGTGAATGTTTGTGCCATAATGGTCACATAATAAAAACTATTCTGAGTCTGTGTGACACAAACACACAGGGACACCCATTTCATGGCGCATTCAAGTGCAACTCGTAAACTCTTAAATCTAGATTACTTTGTGCTGCAAATTGCAAGGAGAACAGGGACACAGGAACTTCATGGTGCATTTAAGTGCACCTTGTAAACTTGAAAGCTGTATTCTAATGGTCAGGTTGCATAAAATGGGAAAGTTTTTGTTTTTTTCTTAATTTTCTTTTCCTTTCATTTCCTTTTCACAGACCATTTTTATACATACATAATTAGTTATTAATGTAAAAAAAATCTCATTCATTTTATTTAGACAGATTTTAAAAGATTTCATATAGAAATCATTTCAAAATGCCAACAACGTTCTTGTGCTGGAGACCCTGAAGTACTTCTGTTATCATTTTCAAGTTGTTGCACTGGATTCTCTCTGCTTCTGTAATACAGCTAAAATGGCCCAATATAGATACAATATGGAAACATGCTATGGATTATTTTCATCTATATTTTATCCCCCTTCAGCCTGAGAGTCACAGAGTTAATATCAGACGCTTTTTACATGGTTCAATCAGCCGGCTACGATGTTTTTTTTTCTATCATTTCCATTTTCTACATTGACATTTCCAGTAAAGTTTCATTAAACAAGACAACCAAAACACTGTTGACAAAAAGGCAATGGATTTTGTGCAATTGTACTATGAATTGAAATGAGTTTTTTTTTTTTTTTTTTTTTTTTTTTAAAAAAGAATAATGGAGCTGCAGATGGCTGGAAGGGGCAGACAGCATAATCTGTTTGTTCTGAGGGAAGTTCAGTTTTATATCACAGTCTGAGTCAAAGTTTTAATAAAACATTTAAAACATTTCAACCAATCATCCAAGAGCCAGATTATTGGTTTACTGATTATTTCACAATAAATCAGCCTTTGCTACATCTTGTAAAACTCCATATAAAAACAATCACCTGTCTGAGGAAAATTTTTATTGCTATATGCATATTGATTTGGGGTTGTTACATATGTACATGTTAGCTAAATACATGCTATGATGCTAAAAGATTCAGGCTAAAGCTATATTTTCTGTGCGGAGACTCAGTCACCTAACCATTCGTTGATCCAAAGAGGACACAGACAAAAGAGCATTGTCATGTCCTGTGGCTTACAGCCTGGTATAGTACAATATTTTAAATAAAACTTTCATTCAAAATGTTACCCATTCTTACATTAACACTGGATAATTTAAAAGCTCTCTGAGGAGCGACACAGTTGGAAGCCAACACAGCAAAACACAAGATTTAAATTTTTAATGTTGCCATTTAGAAACAGTTTTCGATTATACACTTTAGGAGGATGGAGATTTTTGGCAAAACTTAGTGCTGTTTCAGCCAAACTTAGTGGAGTTACTGCCTAAGTTTCTTTAAAGCAGAGAGGGACCAGCTGTTGTTTATGTGACCTGTAACTGGACGCAGTTAGCTAAGCGCTACTACTTAGCTTTGGACCACTAGGTCACTGTGGACTACAGTGGGCGAGTTAGCCTGCATTGCTAATGTTAGCAGCTTACATAAGAGCAGACACCTGAACTTGTACAACGATGGTTGACACAACTGCACTTCAAAAGTGAAGCCATAACATCTTGATCGCCCTCTGGTGGCCATGAAAATGTTTCAGCTTACTTTGGATTGTGACAAACTCCAATCATGACCAAGCAGACTCAAGCCTTTGTGTGCTGACTGGAGGACACATAGATCCCCCAGTCATATGGAAAGTGGACTACTCTGTTTTTTCTTTTAAGGTGACATAAATACAACACCTTCCAAACTCTTTAAATCCTGAATATCTTTCTTATTGCAGCTCCATCTACTTAAACATAAGTTTAAAGTTTGACTGGTCCACTGTACTTAATTACAGTTTTTAAACTATGATTAATCAGTTGCTGTTTCAGGGTGTCTAATCAATTGATCAAAATTTCAAGGAGAAATCGATTCCTACTTTTACAGAAGGGAATAGTAAGAATTACTGTATATGCAAAGACAGCAAATTGAGAAGTTGCCTGAAGTAGGAGAAAAACAACTAAATAAAGAAACCAAAGACACATACTAATCCCTCACCACAACAAAACAAACCTTAATCCATAGCTGGACACCTGCAGCTTTTGACCACAGTTGTCTCTCTTTTTTTTCTCTCTCTCTTTTTTTTTTTTGGCAGGACTGATCTCCAAAAGCCAAAGCGACCTGAGATCATGGTGCGTCCACTCAACAACAGGAAGTGCAGCATCACCATCTATAGGCCAGAGCGGTAACAACACCCTCCGGAGCCGTTACAACAGCTGCCTTTTACACAGTGCCTGCTCACATGTAGACACACATTGTGCCTACAAACACCACTTTCAAAATCAATTACTCACACACCACAGGTCACAGAACAGTTCATTACTGTTCAATTACCAGTGAATGTTCAATAGCGAGCCCATTACAGGGTAAAAGTTTCCCCTCGCTGCCAAGACAACAGGAGAAGGAGTATGACATTTTAATGATACTATTAAAGATGAGCAAGGGACGAGTACAAACAAATAAATTAAAGCAGATTATGACGAGCTGTAAGAAATAAAACAGAGAGAGAAGAAAGTGGGAGAGAGAGCAAGTTTTGCAC
>JAPZDY010000002.1:18626718-18639564 GCA_029783645.1 Ctenochaetus hawaiiensis | reverse complement strand
TTTCCACAGTTATTGTAGTGTTTTAACGT
Organism: Ctenochaetus hawaiiensis; assembly: GCA_029783645.1. NCBI lineage: Eukaryota > Metazoa > Chordata > Actinopteri > Acanthuriformes > Acanthuridae > Ctenochaetus > Ctenochaetus hawaiiensis. The sequence goes on along the minus strand of JAPZDY010000002.1, from coordinate 18,639,535 downwards.
AAGCACTGAATGATAATGTCTTTAACTGTGTTGGACATCATTTAGTGTTTGAACTCTGCACATACACCACAAATAAGAGATGATAATTATGGTTGCTGTTCATTTCACCTTTTTGCCTTTCGATTCCCAAGATCACTGTGAGATTGCAGAAAATCCTTTAAAATAAATCTGCCTCCCAGAAGCACATTGTTCTCTCACAGCTCTTTTCTTCACACACACACACACACTCGCTAACACACGGTGTGCCGCCTGGTGAAAAGTAGCAAACTGTGCAAGTATTTAAAAGCTTGAATGTTTCTCATTATAATCCTAAACCAAACCTTTCAGATCTGACAGCTACAGAATGTCAGACAGACTTTTTCTTCCAACTGATTCATTAACTTGGAAATCAAACTGGCATTTCTGATTCACTGAGATAATTTATAACCCTGACATCTATCTGTTCATTTTCAGCGCTCCAACATCCAGTTTTAATTTAAGATCTTTTTCAGACTTTCTTCTTTCTGCTGTTGTACTCCTGGTCCATCTTTACCATATTCAAATTCCACCCACTTTTATTCTTTATCACTGGATAAAAGTCATTGCAAAATTGAGATTTACCTACAATTGCTCATTGTTCATACAATTAAAAAATGAAATTATTAATTCATTCTTTTCATAAAAAGGGTTGAATATCCTTAATGCAGTTGTGTATTTTTTAGTTGTTTGTTAGTTATTTGTTTGGGTTTTTTTATTTTGTTTTGTTTTGTACAAAAAGAAAAAGAATGCCACCATTTGCACTTAAAAATCATTCCGTTTCATCCAAAATTCAATTACATATCCTTACAGGAGCAATTAGGAGCAAAAAGAAGAAGAAAAGACAATTAATTTACACACACAAAATCAAATCTAGGAATAGAAATATGACTTCTTTTAAAACATGTGCACAAAGGTTAGAATAAGGTTAAAAGTGCAGGTGCATTTATGAGTTTATGCACAAAGTAAACTGCCCATTTATTGTACTTGTACTGAAAATACACCAGTGTTCAGTTTGCAGCAGGGTAGTCCTCCATCTACACCTTCACACTAATTGGCACTGATTTGGGGGGGGGGGCACTTCACATTTGCTGTGGGCCGAAGGCTATGATTCAGGTGCTGATTGAAGACAGGTGTGTCTGAGTGGGCCTCCACTCTGTGGTCTACTTAAGACACAATCTGCAAACACTGCTGGTTCTCACTGCTTCTGCGTTCTCTCTGTTTGAAGGTATAGGTTGCATTTTAGACGTAAGTGAATCCACAAATGTCGAAAGTGAAGTGTTTTGATAGTTTGATGGCTTAGAGAACAACCATGAAGTGATGTTTAAAGGTTATTAACAGACTGGTGGAATGTAACCAACCTGTGGAGCTGCTTACATTGGCCTTTGTTCTTTTTGTTTAATGTGAGTAAAACGCAAAGTGTTTGCCCTCTATTTTAATAGCTGAAGCATTGAAGGAAAGCTTCAAGGCTACATTTAATGGCAACATTTCTACACTGAATAATAAATAAAGCATTTAAATTACTGCTGTCGTGCTGTCTTTAACACATTGCTAATACTTGCTGATCAACAAGTGTTGCAGTGGGTCTTTCACAAGGTCACTTCACACACAAGTCAAATGTTTTTGAATAAAGACTCTATTCTGTTGCAACAGAAGAGCTCAAATCCCAAAGAGTCCTTTCAGCTCATGGTGCTAAATTTCAAAATGTCAAGGAGCAGCTGAAAGGACATAATACAACCTGGTGACCCCAATTGAAAAAATGCTATTTTAGCTGCACCTTTGGCACCTGGTGGGTGATGCCGTAACAAAATGAACTGATGAAACTTAACCGGTGGACAGCTACTTTCTTTCCTGGTCAAGAGATTTAGTAACTGACTCACATCATTTTTTGTGATGTCTTTAATTTTAAACTCAGTGTTTAATTAATACCATAACTGTTAATACCATTAATACCATAACCATCCAAACCTCATGACAGTCAAGTTTCTAGCATCAACCCAAGTGATGGGAGCAAAGTTCAAAGTGTAAAGAGCCAAAACCTCCAGTGTGTGTCTTGAAATCCATTGACAAACAACAAGAAATGGTGATGTCGCTTTGATACTCTGTTTGTTTTTTGTCCCCCATATTGATTCAAACTGAAATATCTCATCAGGTATCGTGGCCTGTTTGTCCAGTACATCAAGTTCACTTTTAATTTGTGTGTAGTGCTAATGTGTAAATATTGAAATAAGACGATGAGCATTGTAAACATTATTGGTATCTGCTAAACATCAACATGTAAGCGCTGTCAATATTAGCATACTAGCATTTAACTTAAAGCACCATGGCGAGCTGTTAGCATGGCTGCAGACCCTGTCTTCTTGTGTTTTGTCTGTTCTCGTGGTTTAAAGTGGATAAGATTGGAGGGAAATCAGATACTTTTGCACACAAATCAGCGTTTAACCAGAAAAGAATCAAAATCTGACAGTTGGGTTGTTGCCAGATTGACACCGCCGTCAACTGAATCTCATCAAACCACAACATCAATTAGAGGCGGATTTGATTAGGTTGATTTGATTTGAGTAGTTTTGTTTTTTTTTCATAATTTAATCATTGATTGCTTCTTATTTAATTACAAGTATTAAGTGTGACGATTACTGAAACCAATTTTAAGTTCCATGGTCCTAATTATGATCAGTGGCTCCACAGTTTCACTTTCAGCTCTGCTTCACTTTGCATCATCACTTATTTCTGTAAGTCCTGACGTAAAGAATTTCTCCCAACTTGGCCTGTCAGTGTTGAGCTATTAGCAAACATTTTCATGTGATAAACAGGTTTAATTCATCTCACTGGCTCATTATCTTTTCCCGGCAGAGGAGTTATGCTCACTTTATTCATGGTCACAAACAGCTATCAATGTTTCAAAGAGCAGACTTCCTTAAAAGTTATGAAACTCATTTCTAATCACCAGAGACAGATGTCTACGCCTTATATTTAAACCACATGCAAGACTATGCAGGTGATATTGGAGCTTATTGGAGTTTCATTCACTGCCGTTTTAAGAGTGTATATTGCACTTCTAGAATATATCAAAATGTGTGAAATATATTCGCTCATCTTCGTAGCTGTCACTCAAAGACATCATTCTGTGAGCAGCCAGCAGCCTCTCATTATGCAAAATCAAACAAGACAGTGGAATTGAGTTTGGTGTCCCACAGTAACATAAGCAAATACAGCCTGACAACTCATATTGGAGAAGACTTAGAAGTCTGCCTATGCCTGGATATCAGGACAACGAAGACAACGGTTGGGGGCAACTAGAGGCATGAGATACCTTGTCTGCAGAGAGAAGAGAACAAACAACTTTCTAAGATTCAAATCCACCGAGCCTGTAGGAAGGCAAGAAAATGATTTGGCGTGATTCTTTAATGGAGATATCTGTGTTTGTGTGTGTACGTGTGTGTGTGTGCTTTGTACGTTCGATGCTCAGATCTTCCCTGCACCATATGTGAGAAAGTCAGTACTTGCACAAACTCAAACGACAGTTGGTGTCTGTATAGAAATAAAAGTAACATATCAGTGTGCATTTCAAAAGAGATTGCTGTTTTTAATCAGCAGGATACAACAATTATTTAAACTCTTGCACGTGGGGAAAAAAAAGATATGCATTGTACGCACCCGGAGCATGCAAAGCTATGCTGTGATGACTAATGACATGTTCAGAGGACTGGCAGATGATTGTGTTTGGTTCAAAGGTGGTGCAACAGTGCCCTCCTGTGGAGCCTTTCTGCCCTGCACCTCAGGTACAACAACATTAAACCTGCTTTCCCCTTAAGCCAGAGAGCTGCCAAGTTTAATGATGGATCACAGACAATTCTTTTCAGACTATGAATCCTCCCAGCGCAATTAGATTTGGACATCTGCTTGAGAGCCCACTGACAATAAAAACAATGTGGACAGTTGAGATAGAGGGAAAAAGGGTCCACATTGAGCTTGTGCCAATAAATGCAGCAGCTTACTCTTTGTATCACTGTAACACTCACACTAACACTTCTGTCAAGGAGCTTAAAAGGCCTCTATATCCTTAAACTGTCACACCAGTAAAGGAATAATGACAATCAAATTTTGTGCCTACTGCACCATGAACAGCTTTTTCCACTCCAGCCCAGTATTTTTTTTTCTGAGGAAAGGGTAAAGCCTTTTTTTTTTTAAAGAATGTGACAAGAAAGTAAAGATTAAGTCCTGTTTTGTCTTTGAGAAATAAAGTCAAGAAGCAAGTGCACTTTCTATAAAGAGGATTATGATGAAATATAATAGTAACAAAAAGCAACTACATGTATGAAGACATCATTTTGTTCTTTTTGTTAGTAAAGAAGTTGGCAAGTTTACACCTTTTAACAAAATTGGTAATTTTTTTGCCTTTTTGGGTGTTTTGTTTTGAAGAGTCTGTCCTTATATAAATCTTATATATACACATGTACTGGAATAAGTTAAATCAAATGAGCTAAAGTTACATCATCACATTGTAATGATGTAGAATGAAGCCACAAGTACTGTAGCTGCATCCAGCACAATTACAAGAAAAAATGTAAATTGTGTTGTATTATCTCTAAGTTTGCTTATATAACTTCACTTTCCCTGCAATCTCCTGTTGTGGTGAAAGACAAGGCAGCAAAAAAAGGAAAAGAGTTCATCTAATCTGTGGAAATTATTTCACCGTAAAATATGAGAGAAAATACAAGATTACATTTCAAAGTCGGTGCAACACTCACCTCCTTATTTCTCTATTCTTCAATCAATCGATCGATTCCTCTCACTATTTTATGGGATTTAAGAACATGGTGGATTGCATTGAAGTCTGCGCAAAATGCTGCACTTCAGTTAAATTACATTGATTTGTCAATTTTGTTCTCTAATGGTACAAACTTTGAAGCTAACCAGACAAGGATTTCCATTACTATCTGATACACTTGTCATGTAAAGAGGCAGCATGGGGGGGTTGCAGAGCCGGTGATTAAATGTTTATTACGGAGAAAACATCCTTTGATCATGTTTCAAGGTTAGAGGGAAATTAATTCTTCGTGTGCTGTCTCATCCAGCAGTAACGGGCTCCTAATTATTTGATTCTGAGGACACGTCCTCATCATTCTACTTCTGGTATGATGCTAAATAAGCATCAGCATAAGTACAGAATATTAAAGATGATGATTTTAGAGGAATATGTGAGTTCAAAGGGCTGTATTTTTGCAATTTTGTACAGCCACTAAAGTCCTGATAGGCAGTTTGGATTGTGATGTAATTGTTATAAATGTCATTTAAAGGATATTTGAAAATATTATTTTAATACACACAAGATACTGAAGAATGGAAATCTTTGGAATTATCGAGTTATATGTGATAGCTCTTTTTGAAGACAAGACTTAATTTAATTCAAGCACACTTGTGGACTTGGCTGTCGAAGGGACAGGGAGGAATTAAATTAAAAAAGCACCAGGGTGCAGAGAGTTGTGATGCATTTATGGTAAAACGGTTTCTCACTGTGATCAATGTTATGTAACTCAAATTTTAAGTGTAAAAACACAGAAAGTGATCAGTTTTCTACCATTTTCTTGCAGGGCAGCTTATTTGCAGCACTGTAACATGTTTTCTGTACTGATAAGGCGCCCTGGAGGTCACTTTATCATGTTTTTTTCACTGAAAGAGCACCACGGTGTGCACTTTATTTTGTTTTCACCACTGGAAGAGCACTCTAGAAGGCATTTTATCATGTTTTCACTACTGAAAGGTCACCCTAGAGGGCAGTCTATCTCTATTGTGGCCCTTTTAAACACGCCACTTTCACTTTCTAATTGAATTCTTCTGCCATTATAGCAATTATGTCTTTGTGATCACAAACATTACTGACAGGTGCACAAAAATTGCAGAGGACGCTTGAGTGAAGAAAGTGCTGTTATCACTCGTGGGTGTAATGTGAGCTGCATGAAGACCTGAAAGACTGAACCTGTCAGAATAAATAAGAAAATCCAGAGTCGTTGTTTTTGTGTTTTAATGGAGATAATTCTCTCAATCCATTGTAAAATAGCAATTAAAAACTTTTTTTTTAAATTCAGATATTTACATATAAACAAGTGGCTGTGCAAAATTTACAAGATATTGGCAAGAAAGCATCATATATTTGTCTTATTTCTCATATATATATAAATATATATGAAAAAAAGGACAAACTGCTCCGATTAGAAATTGTCAACTGATAAATCTACAAAAAGCGAACACAAGTATGTACAGTAATAAAATTTGCCGATAAACATTCTTTCATAAATGACAAAAAGTATAAAGATCAAAATTAGCATGTGCACTAAAAATATAAAAATTTAAAAAGTGGGATGTTCATCTGATCGAGAAGTTTTAGAAAACTGATCTGTCAAAGTGCCGTCCAGGCTTTGCATTTCACGCTCATGTTCGATCAACATGACCTCCATCATTCATAAATATGTGGACATACAGCTTACTGAGAAAAACAAAAAAACAAAAAAAACTGATTCACTTAATTATTTTCAATCAATAACACTGTTGGGATTCAGTTCACCAAACTCCATGTTTTTTAAAGTCACATTAAAGGCTTCAGACCCTGAATACTTTACACTGATAACAACCACTTTGTTTCCAAATTATACCACAGTTTTGATTTAAGGGACATCACACAGCCTCCTACGTCCATTTTTTTTTTTTAAATGGCACAAAAAGCAAACACTTAAATGGGCAATCCATCACATAAACATCCTGCCCAAAGATATTCTTGCCCAAAAAGCACTTATTTGAAATGTCTGTAGCTCTTTGGGTGACATTTAAGAAAAGGAGGGAAACGACTTGAGAGCTCTGCATCTCTGTAACATTATTCAGGAAACACAGAGCTGAATTCACATTATAATTATTTTCTTCATTTAATTGTTTCATTAGTCATTCTGATTAATGTGTGTGATGATAGAGAAATAAACTAAATTAACCTTGGAAATGATGTTCAATGTGATCGAGGATTAAGTTCTTTAAATAGATTTTTTTATTATTATTAGTACTGAAGAGATTAATGAAAATCTTTTGAATGGGTGGAAGAAAGTATGGTGTGCTTTGGAAATGAGTGGTAAAAATGTAAAGTACACATAGTCTTTCAATATATTTTAAGAATCTGAATAAGGAGTGGAATTTCATTTTAAACCACTACGTCAGGAATTCTGGGTAAAAAACGCTGCAGTGGCAAGAGTTCAAATACCAACAAGTGACATATAAAATCATTATTTTTGTTTCCAATCGAGCAAAGACAAGGAAAGAAAGCACACACAAATAATAATAATAAAAAAAAAAAAATCAGTAAAGCACACATCCTACATCCGGAGAGAACTGCTGGATAGATGAAGTTACTGTCATTTATCAACACATTCTAATCCATATGGCTTAATTTTGGTGAGAAGGCAACTCAGCAGATGACAGGACTAGTCAAGATTAGTTTGTCAAACAATCCACAGGCATTACATTGGTGCTACAACGTAACGTAAATGTGATCCATTTAAATCTCTGTGAAAAACTTTTTAAAGCAAAGTTTTAACATTAACGTGGTCAAGAAAATTAGCAATACTGCAGTTTTGTGAAATCAGGCTGTCGCACCTGAACATTGCAAGTTAATCTTAAATGGAAATGATTCACAGAGATTTGCTGCTACAAAAAAAAGATGTCCATCAATGACCCTGACAAGGTTTTTTAGATCTGAATCAGTTCAGTTAAAGACATTTTTTTTTTCTGAGTGCAGTATGAGGCAGTGCATGAGTGAAGTGTGGTTGGGTGCAACTGGTATCTGAAGAGCGAACTGAGCTCAGAGGCACGCTGAAATCGGCAGAGTTCCAATATTTGCTCCACCTCTTCACTTACAATACCAAAAGGCCTGTGCTTGAAGGGGGCTTTTAAAAGCAAGACATCCTTCCTCAGTGTTCCGGATAATTCTATTCCCACAGGCAGACGTCTCATCCTTCAGCAGTGGGTGATCAAAGAAAGTACCGGCAGGAGGGGTCTGAGCCGACAGTCACCTCTGCTTCCTGAACGCCACTGATTGAAACAATTCATTTTAATGCAAGTGCTATTTGAGAAAACCTTTATAGAGAAGCTGTGAGTGACTGGTCCCCCTTTCGTTCTCCAGGCAGAAGAGCAGGTCCCTGAGGTTGACTCTGGTGATGCGTTGTCGCATAAACTGTCTGGAGCCCGCAACACTGGAGCCTCCGGGCTGGAAGGGGTCTGACCCTGAGCCCTGGAGTGCAAAATGGAAAAAACACGAGGAGGACATTTTGTCTTTTATTAACCGTTTTTTGTTGGGGTTTTTTTTCAAATTTGAAATAACTGAAAACAAGCACAACCCTTTCCATGGAAAAACGGTTTCGTAGTTCTCACCTCTGCACTGGCACCCCTAACGGGAGAGTCTGTTTTCCGCTTTTTTCTCGGGCCGATAGCCGCCAGTGCTGTTAGGTTGGCTTCTCTCTGTCTGATCTGAGCCAGCTCCTGCTGCTGCATCTGAAATACAGGCAGCAACACGCAGATTAGTCTCAAAGACAAATTCATTACAATCACATAGCAACTAATTGTGGCACACACTTACCTCTTTGGCCTTTTGCTTGAGTCTGAGCTGCTCGGGGTCTTCTTGCCGTGACCGAGACTGCAGTGGAGGTGGAGGACATTTTAATATTTTACCGTGTTCAATTTATTTAATAGCTTAATTCATTTATTCATTCAGTTCGCACATGTGTTCTCTCATGTCAGTCAGTTAGCACAGGAAATGTATTCTAATGTCATGACCTCTGTTCAATTGAGACTGTGTTAAGGTTTCTTACTGTTAATGATACAGTGAACCGTGGTGTTTGGTTACCTTGGCAGCTTTAAGGAGAATCTCTCTTTCCTGCTCCTCTTTCCTTTGCTTCTCTATCTGATCCAGCTGCTCAAAGAACTTTAGCTGGGCTCGCACGTCGTCAACGGACTCATACCGCTCGTCCTCCTGAAGGGTTAACGAAGCCAGAAAGCCAGAGAAAGGTGCAACAGGAGGGATTAAAGCACAGTAACTGGCAACTGGTGTAACCAGTTCTCAAAAATGTTGTAAATAATCATCACCTTAAAGGTTACATTCTTCTGCTGTGCCACTTGTGACACTTTTTCCAACAAGTTCTGTAGTCGCAGCTGGGTAGCCTGGGAAATGTAGTTGATCACATCTGTGCCCAACTCGCTGACGCCAAACTTCTTACCTGTCAAATCAGGACAAAGATTTAGACAGTTTATGAGATGCCGTGGATGTGCTGTGCGTTTTCTCTCAAGTTCGTGTGTCTCACCAATTTCAAGAGCTCTCCGGGTGAGTAAGGTGGTGGAGAGGAAGGTCTCGTCCTTACAGGAACGAGTCACCGCTCCAACCAGCTCAGAGTTGGTTGCTAAGATACGGGCGCTCTCCTCCGACAAGTTGACTCCCGCCATGGAGGCCACATCATTGATATCATCATCGTCCCTGGATGGAATAGATAAGTGATTATAATGAGATGTTTTTTTGTACATTTGTGTAAAATACAAACACAGCTAGACAAAAATGCAAACAGTGAGCTAATGGATCCTCATTACTGTGTCTGCACAAACTACAGCTGATAATATCAAAGCATAACAAATTCGAGCCGATTATAATTATACCAGCACTAAGTTGTCAACTCTAATTCTCTTCTGTGCAGAATTCTCAAATATTTATCTTTGGTGCCCTCTAGTGATCCTGTCAAGTAGGCACTATGGCTGACCCAGGTACGTGGGTTAGATGAATGGGATGAAAACCAAGGGCATCATGCAAGACAAAATTCTGCAAGAGGATATAGAGCACAAGGGCATGGGAGATCTGCCCCAGGAAAAAAATATAGACTTTATAGAGGATCATTTTAAAACTTCACTGAATCAGTTAGTGTGGCTCTTATTATTAGTGTAAATATCATAAATTTATTTAGAGTTTTTTCATGTCAATTATTAATCCTTTTATGGTCATTCAAGATGATATCCATCCACTTCTTACTGCTCAAAATGATGATTGTTTGGTTTTATCATCAGTGGTTAAAAGACACATAATTTTCTGAAATTCTGAGTGTGTTACAAACCTGAAGGTTCCCCCTCCAGCTTCTTTCAGCTTGTTCTTCTGAGCAATAGTGAGAGCGGCCTGGTTGACTACTTGTACCCCTTTAGCTCCTGGAACAAACGTCTGCTTCACTGCTGGAATAATTATTAGAAGCACACACACATACACACAGATTTTCAGATTTTTGCTGAATTTACTGTAGACTGCTCATGTACAGTTTTGAACATGCAACACAACAAGAATTTAATTTTTGCATTTTTTTTTGCATCTTTTAACAAGTCAATCCTTGAACAAGCCTTAGTTAATCCTCAAGTTCAGTGAGAATCCACAAGGTGGCAGCACGTCCTTAGTGTACAAAATAAAAGGATAAAAGACCAAATTCAGACAGACTTTAAGGGAACCAATTTAGTTTTTCTTTTTTTTCATTCCCTTTCCACAGTGTATTTGCTCAGGATTTGGACACTGTATGATGTACCACACAGAGACAACAACTAAATGAAACACTCAGAGAGTTTGTACTGATTCTACAAGCCTACTGACCATCAGTTAACTGCATGTTCAGTTAATTGTATGGAGGAATACATGTGTGAGTGTTGAACACCCACCTGTCTGCAGCTGTTTGACCACCTGCGGCTGACCCACAATGATGCGGCTATGAGACGGCCCTCTGATTGTTACCATGGGAGACTGAGCCAGTGTCACCTGTGGCCGTGCAATTGTCCCCTGTTGCTGGGGCACTATCTGTTCATATTCAGACAAAGAAAAGTATGCTATAAATTAGCAGGTGAGTAGAAGCATAAATTCCTACAAGGTTTCCACCTCTTTCACTCATATAAGACACATGTAATAATGATAATAATTGGCACAAGCAGCAAATTACCAGTCCAGGTTTACTGTGAGGTGTTTGAGTGAGGCTGATCACTGTGGTTTTGGTGGCGGCCGCGCTCGTGGCTGTTGTGGCGGCGGTGGAGAGAGGAGGTCTCAGCACCACGGCGGTGAGGGCCGTGGAGGCTGCTGCTGCGGCTGGAGTGCTGGTCTGAGGCAGCAGGCTCTGCTGGATGAAGGCCTCTGAGTCTGGGGTCATCTGACGCAGAGCTGGCAGACTTCTCTGTAGGCAGACAGAAGACAGAGAGAAACACGCTAAGCTCAGATTGGATCTCACAGGATAGATTTGGTTATTGTCAAGTAAAAGTTGCAGCACTTAAAGATAAGTGATGTAGCCTCCAATATCTACTGCACTGAAAACTAAATGAAAGTGCAAAGAAGAACTTAATTTGTTTGGTAATAAGAAGTTCATACAGGCTTTTTTTTTTTTTTTTTTTGCTTTGTTTTTACATTTTCAAATTTCAGGCAATTGGACATCCCATTGGGAAAACAGTGCAAACCAATGTGTAATGATGACTAATTAACAGCATTTCCAACTGCAAAATCAACAAACTGGGCACTGATGAATATATTTTTAAATGTGAATTTGATTAAGGTTAAACAGATTTAATTATGTGATTATAAAAAGTATTTAGGCCAAAAACAAATGTATTCTCTCATTAGTGTACATGCAAATCTTTCTATTTTCAGCTCACACACTTTCCTCATCTGAATTTTATATTCTAACTATTTTTTCTGTTGTTTGTTTTTATGACTAGTAACACTTATTCCTCCATACTGACTTTACTTTTTCAAACCTCTTCACTCAATCAGCACAACAGAAATCAATGTTGACTACACCATCAAGTTGGACAAAAAACTGTAAGTGCTATCTTCATAAACTGACAGCAATGACAATATCATTTTGAATATTTCTGGGTGAGTTTTTTGAGGATGCATTCTTTCCTGCGCCCATTATCCTGAAATAATAACCATGCTCTTTCACAGCTCCTTTTTTCACTTAGATATTATTGCCTATTTCTATTTCAGCAAGCCTGTTAAAAGCCACTCCTCAGTCAAAACTCTAAAAGAACTTTGCAAAGGATGACAATGCATCGGTTGCACTTGATCAAAGTTTTCAACGATGGTGTGCAGCAAAGATTGTTGAAAATAATTGATCAAAAGACATTTTAGAGATGATCAGTGTAGTTTGATTCCTGAGGTTATCAGCATCTGTGCATAAATAAACTCAATTTGGTGAGAACTCAATGCCTTTTTTCAATTATAGAGGAGAAAGGGTAAGCAGTAGCATCATTTTGTACATAATGCTTGGGCCACACTGTGCTTTAAAAGAAAACACTTCTTTTTTTTCTGTCTCTGAAACAGACATAGTTCAGAAACAGTATGAGCATGTTGGTGTTTTAACCTTTAAAACAACAAACTTGTGTTTGATGCCATATGAAAAGCCAATGTTTAACCCATTCATTCCACACTGCCGTCAAAGGTCAGTTTCCTGGCTGTAACTGTTGTCTTTTCTAAGTAGCTTCAAGAACTATTTAGCAACACAATTAAACCTGTTTATGTGTAACTGATTGGTTGACTGTCAGTTCATTCAAGTTACTGCACCAGTGTTTAGAATGGAGGAGAAAAAGTGTCCCTTTTAAAGTAAATCTACACTGAGTAATTATAAAGCTACATCAGCATGTCAGTCTAAAACAGATACAATCAGTTTAAAGTTTGCATGTGGCACTGAAGCACAAGTGCTAAAAAATAGCTGCAATATTTGCTCTTCTCCTTACACAAGCTGTGAGTCCTTCATATACAACT
>JAPZDY010000002.1:18604861-18618312 GCA_029783645.1 Ctenochaetus hawaiiensis | reverse complement strand
TACGCTACAGTCGTGCACTATCTGTGTCAAGTTCTAAATTTTGGAGAAGTGTTATCATAATGGTTGTTAATTAAATATGACAAGAAAACAGCTGACTACCACACTTTCTGAATAAATTTTACAAAAGTTATAAATGTCAATTAGGCTAAACAGTGGGCCTAGTCATCGTGAGACTTTGAGCACTGATATATTGAACTGAATGTCGCCTCCTAGCCAGGTGTGATTAAGCCTTAATCAGTAGGCGTGGTTTTAAGTCGCCTGAGGACCCCTATAAATTGCTTCCGGTCGCTCCGTGGCTTCAATGCTAGTATCTTATGTGAGATCTAATATTTATATCTCTGTCCGGATATTTTTGAGCCATGAGTTCAGCAAAGCCGTACATTGGCTGTAAAATAGGGTTAATTTCAAAGGCCCAAAATCGTTATGAGGGAATTTTGTATACAATTGATAAAGTGAACTCCACAGTAGTGCTAGCAAAAGGTAAGTGGCTCAGGCCTTTCCTTGACAGCCTGACAGCATGGCCTTGAATAAGATTCTATTTGTGGACTTTTGTGCACTTAAAAAGATGGCAGCGTAATGTCCCTTCCTTTAATTTATGAAATGTTTTCTTTCAACTAGTCAAGTGTTTTGGAACAGAGGGACGACCCACTGACAGACCAACACCACCCAAAGATGATATCTATGAGTACATCACTTTTCGGGGAAGTGATATTAAGGATATCACACTGTGTGAACCTCCAAGACCTCACCATGGCCTACCCCCAGATCCTGCAATTGTACAGGTATACAAGGACTGCATGACTTACACCGGACAATACAGAACCTAGAAGTGGACTAAGCATATCTCAGATAATTAACGCTGAGTTTTTTAAACATCTTTTGTTCAGTCATCCATTGCTGGATCTTCAGGCATCTACTCCGCTCGTGGACCATTTAGCCCCCTAAGAATTCCTTCTTACAACCAGCTTGCTGCCAGCTCTCTCCTTAATCAACACTATGCTGCAGCTCTTGGCCTTGGTAAGTCAATGAATGCAAATTTATTCCCAGTAAACTGATCAAAAAAACCCACACCCTTAGTGTAGATGAATCATTTTAAGTAGGTTGCTAACATGCTGCAATATTTGGTTGTGTTCTTAAAGCAGGGCCTGCACTTCCTGGATTACATATTAGGAGAGGCCCCATGGTGGAAAAGGCTGTTCAAACCCTCCATGTGGAAAGATCCAGACAGAGAAGAGGTTCGACTGCATCCCAGGAGCAGGAGCAGTGGCAGGAGAGAAGGAGGCCCCAGAGGACCAGAGGAGGGAGTTTTCAGACCAGAAGGGGCCCAGGAGTCACCAGTGAGCATACACAATTACACTGGTTAAAAGGCAAAATAAAATCTCCACAAATTGACCCAGAAGTGAAAAGCCTGGACTATTCTGAAATGTTTTGTTACTCTCTTTGATGGGTTCAGGGAATTCTGCGTGTCTGTGCAATTGAGAGCAATCCTAAACGTCAGTGTAAATTTTTTATTTATTTTTTTTAATTTGAGTGAGGTCAGGTCCAGTTATGCCCAGTGCTCAGCAGGAAACTCGGCAGCAGAATTCTGAAAACAGGCCACCACCAAGAAAAAGACAAGGTAACTTTGAACCATGCTGGTTTGGTTAGAGGGACAATCCATTTTTTTTAATACAACACTTCAATATTTAATTTTTTTTTTTTTTTTAAATCAACACCAGGAACTCGGAGACGCAGGAACCGTAGCAGAGGCCAGCTGATGGTGGCTAATGTTCCATCTGCCATCCTCAAGTTTGACACAGACTTTGATTTTGATTCATCAAATGCACAGTTTATTAAGGAGGAGCTGGAGAGGGAGGTGCAACACAGGATGAATATAAAAGGTTGGTTCATCTGTGAATGCACCATTGCATCCATTAAATTTTAGACGTTGGCACAGCAGTAGTGAAATGCATGGACCATTTACTAGAAATTTGTCAACTAGTGTCATAATGATACTGCTTTTTCATGTTTTGTCATGTTTTGTTTTCTTTCCATACATGTATGTAAAAGCTAGTTTCCATTTTGGCACAGATGTTTTCAATTTAAACAGAAACGAACATAAAATCAGGAAAAGTCAAGTGAGAAATAAGATTTGCTGTTAATCAATATGTGGTTTTATTATTAAATGTAGCACTGGGACAGCAACCACAGACACTGGGGTTGAAAGATGGTAGATTTGTCTTTAAAGACATAATCACCTGCTGTGGTCTTCCACATTGTATCCTTTTTAGACCTCTAACTGTATGTTGTTCTGTCTCCAGATGCAACACATGAGATGGAAAAGAAAGAAAAAGAGAAACTGCACTGGACTGCAGAGGACAATCAAAGTGGGTCAAAATGCTACTACGACAAGGCAAAGTCTTTCTTTGACAACATCTCATCTGGTCAGAAGTTCAGGTAAACCAGTGGCTTTTTTTAAACCTCAATACTCAAACAGTAGTTACTCCTGTATGTACAGCTACAGGCTTGTTTACAGGCCTCCTTCTTGTATCTACCAACTGCTACAGACTAACATGGGCAGAGGAGCGCAAGCGCAATCTGGAAACTTTCGGGGTCCCTGGACGGTTCCTTAGGGGCCAAGGCTTCAGAGGTGGATATACTAGACGGAGAGGACGGGGCACTGCTCAGACTCTGTCATCTTACAGAACCACAAGTGGACAGCTGTAAAGGTCCAAGTGTGATACTGACTCATTCCCTTAAGTATAAGAAATTGGACTGTAATGTCCTTTAAGATAAACTACTGTAGTCCTGTTGGCACTGTATGAAGAAGGTCCTTTCCTTTATTTTCCTTTCTGAGGCAGTTATCCTGCCCTCATATTGACAGATGTTTTTTTTTTTTTAAATTAGCCTGTTTTTTCTCATTTGGTCAGTTTATGAATTATGTATGCATGGCTCACTAAATGATCCACTGTACATCACTAGATCTTTTTTTTCACCCACATGTTTGCCAGAAGAGCTTTTTTTCCCCTTTTTTCTTTTTTTTCTCAATTAAATGAAAAGTGACTATTTAAGTTTCTGCTTTTTAATTTCAGCTTCTTGGAAGACTTTTGCTCCTAAAAGTATTATTTTCATGTTTATAGTATTTAGTTTTGCCTCTTAGGAGCACACATCCTCATTTCTGCATTTATTTCATTAATGAAATGTTGTAAATCACACACATGAGCAGTATTAAATGAAGTGAACTTAAATGTATTTAAAGTCTAAAGCTTTTGCATTGCTTAATTCTCTTGTGAAAGCAACAAGTGAGACAAATGTAAATAAACTGGAAACTGCTGATATGTTTGTCTTATGCTCTCTGGGAATCCTTCTCATTTTGCTGAGAACTTTGTCCATATTAATTGGTGCACGGAAGTGATCTTTGAGCATTTAAGACTTTGGGTTGGCCTTGTAAGAGTGATACTCAACCTTAGCTGATACACACTGGGTTTAGAGGGGTTTATACTAATTAATCAGTTGTACAGAGGGACACTTTAGACTCATAGTAAAAGATGATCATTTTGCTGTTGTGGTCTAAAAAGCTGACCATTGCGCTTTAGTATCTGGTAATAACTTATGTAAGGGATGCAGTTATTTTTAATGTATGTAAACTCTTTCATATGTAACTGACACATTTTCATCTAAAATGCAATTGCTTGTATTAAACACCATAAAATATCAAAATTATCTCACAAGTTATGCCCTTTAATTTTCTTTCTTTTACATTATATTCTTAAGACAACTTTTGCAACCACTCGTTATAACTGGGAGCCGCGCGCACAATTTGGGCTGATTGGCCCTCATGAATCAAAGGATACCCCGTCTACAGATGGAGAAAGTGGTAGGCTACTCATTGGCCGGGCTGTACCAAAAAATGAGGGAGAGGGATTTTCCCAAATGATGTAACAGTCTATTATTTGTGCGATTATTTTCACACAGACCCTCAATATTAATGTCAGTAAAACCGTATGATTTATTGTATCCTCAGAAATCCAGTGTTTTCTATTTGGCCTTCCTTGATGACAAAGGGATAGCATTATAAATACCCCCCATATCTCAGCAATGGGAAAACGGTGTAACCAAATAGAGGGCTGCGCTCAACATAATAAATATTAGAATAAAAGAAGCGCTTTTATTTCCCATATGATAAAATGTCGGTGGCGTTTTCAACGGTGCGCCCCAGGAGTAAAGGGGAGGTGACACAGCAAACGATTCAAAAGGTAAAAAAAAAAAATCTTGACGATTTGCGGCGGTTTGGGATGAAATATTCTAGTCTGGATGGGAGTGAGCGTCTAGTGCAGAGAAAGTAGCCTGTGGTATACATCAGAAGATATGGCAACTGGTATTGAAACGTTACAGTCAATTGAAGGTGCGAACCAAACAAAGCCATGTCGGTGATGCAGGCGACCGCTTCCCAGGCTCGGCACTGGCCGGAGCTGCTTCCTCCTGATGCTGTTATTCTCGCTGCTTGTTCCTAAACCAATGATGTATATTTTTTATATTCAAAATCTGTATTACCTTTATATTTTGTGACTTGTTTTCAATGATTTAAGAGCGCGACACCTTTGGTGGGTTTTAGTAGTTAGGTGCCAGTTCCTTGTCAGCGAGCGTCCCATTAAGTTTAAATGGTTATGATGGACAAGCGCTGTTGCAATAAGCATCCAGAGCGATAACCCTGCGCCCCATATGCGCCTCAGACCGCTGCTGTTTTATCCTCGACTGAACCGTTTAATGTTGTTTCTGGGGAAAAAAAACGCACTATCAGGGAGCATGCAGGGCATGCATTTCAGATGTGTCCTAAATAAAGATCTGCTGTTTCATCTGGCTCCATTATGAGATGAAATAAAAAAAAAATGACCCAGAAATTTTCCTCCTAGACTGGCTGAAGTTCTGACAATCCAGCACAAATGACAACAGTGGCTTAATACAGCATGTTTCAGTGTGAAACTTACCATGCACTGTGACTTGAGATAAGATGAACTGAAACTGCTTTGTTGTTTCTCAAAGATGCTGGATGAAAATCATCATTTAATACAATGTATAATGGATTACCAAAGCAAAGGCAAGACAGCTGAATGCACACAGTAAGTGTTCTTTTTTTATTCTTGACTCATGTCTTGTAAATGTCACATTAAAGAAGAAGTGAGTAAATAAATGTATGCTTTCTTTTTCTTTTTTTGTTAGATATCAGCAGATCCTGCACAGAAATCTTGTTTACTTGGCCACAATAGCAGATTCGAACCAGAACATGCAGTCATTACTACCCGCAGTGAGTCCTTCATGAGGTTTCAGAAACAAATGACACATCAAATGCATGTCCTTTCTCAGTTTCTCTTTTAAATATAATAAAAATGTATAAAATGTATAAGTTTAGAAATGATCATCTCTGGCTAGACTTAAACCTTTTATATAAGACACAAAAGTATTTACTTTTAATGTAATTTGTTTAGTGATATCCACTGGTTTCAACTGATATCTGGCCCAAAAAATGATATCAACATTCAGGAGACAGTAAGGCAGTCATCATGAAAAGGGGCATGAGGACATGGACAGAAATCAGGCACATGGCCTTACAGTTATTTTCTGAATAGATTAAATATACATTTACTTTCTAGCCTCCCACCCCCAACATGTCAATGGGCCCAGGAGGGATGGGCCAGACAGGGGGACACGCACCAAGCAACCTCAATGACAGCATAGCATCAGGACTGCCCCCCACATCGATGATGCAGAGCCAAATGAGCAATGGTGAGATCTGCCAATAGTGTGCATTTTTTCAAATAAACTCTGGCCCACATGAACTTTATTTCCAACATAAAACAGACTTGGTGTGCACACATGCAGCTCCATCATGTTTTTACATCTCCTGTCTTGAGTGCTCATCTGTACCTGACTTTGCTGCATGTTTTGTTTGTATAAGCAATACCATGTCTTGTCTGCCACATAATCTTCCCTCCATATTGTCTAATCTGTCTTGACTGAATTATCTGTGGTCTCATGTTCAGTCAATGGTCTGACTGATTTTTGCCTCCTTTCTGTTTTGAATTTATTTTTATACCCATTATAAAAAATCATTATTATGTGATCCTCTTATTACCATGCAAACTTCCTGTAAAGATGAACTGAATGTGGGTCCATGATTAACATGCACGTGGGAACGTGTGCTGGCTGCTCTGACTGGTGCGTGTGTGTCGTCAGGCCCCAGCCACGCCCCCATTCAGCAGCAGTCTGGTCAGGTGCAGTCGTCTATTCCCTCCGCCTCCCTCAGCCTGCCAGCCAGCAGCTACGGTGGCTCGGCCTCAGCCTCCGGCTACGGCCACGCTGTGCCCTCCTCCCAGGGCAGCATGATCCAGGGCCCTGGTCCTGGCTATGGCTCTTCCTCCTCTTCTTCCTCAACATCCTCATCCTCCTCTTCCTCCTCTCGCAGCAACCTCAACATGCAGTCTAACCAAGGTGAGCCAGGTATAGAGGAGCCTAATTTATAAAAAAATCAAGAATGTGTCCACTTTACGGAAAGGAATACTTTCAGACAAATGAACTGAAAGTCTCAGAACTTTATAATCATAAACTTTATTCTTAAGATGTGAGATTCCTATTTTTCATTATGTTAATTAGATATAAAGCAAAACTTGGCACTTAAAGAAAGGGATGATGAAAAAGCCTTTTAAAAGTGTTTTGGGGAGGTAAAAAGTATTTGGTAAAACAGTTGGAAGATTTCAGAAATAACTCTGAATGTGTTTATGACAACAGTTTCCCTTAATATGCTTAAAACCGTTGCTCCCATGCATAAATGCTCCCTTTAATCTGTCTATACATCCTGGATCAGTGTAACTATCAAACTAAGCAAACACATTCAGTTCATCAGAGAGGTTTCCCGCCTCCCCCCTTCCTCCCTCCGCTCCAGGCTTTACCTCCCCTAATCTCTGACTCCTGACCTTGAGATGCAGCCCTCCTCTCCCTGGATGTCCATGTGTATTAACTGTACTTCTGTTTATACACCAACTTCACTGGCTTTGTTTGCATTTATTCTTCAGAGCAGCATCTTGAAATCATCTCCTGAAAGAAATCTTTTTCTTTACAAGACCCCTGACTTCTTTGGACCCCTTTTGGCTTAAATCTTTTCCTGCAATGCCATGGATTTCTTTCTACTTTGTATGTCGGCTGAATTATGCACATCTTTTTTTTGCCAGTCTTAGTTCTGAGAATGCTGTGAGTGCTGTTGAATGCTAATGCTGGCTTGTGCATTGACTGTGTCAGTTTATATTAATGTATGAGATCTCTCCCCCCATAATCCCGCCTCTATTCCCAGTTTCTATGATGCACCAACAGTCCGCTACTCCTCACTACTCCTCAGCCCAGGCTGGGGGGCAACACTATCAGGGACAGCAGGCTATGGGCATGATGGGTCAGGGCAGTCAAGGAAACAGTATGATGTCTCAGAGGCCCATGGGTTCCTACCGCTCCTCACAGCAAGGTAGGTGGTAAGACTTCTTCGTGCGAGTTTGACGTGGCAGTGAGCTCAGTGAGGTTGTGTGTGTTGTGTTTTGAGTGCTAGATCACATAAAATATGAGTAACTACAAACTGGAGCTGTTGTCGGGAGGCTTACATTAAGTGTGGCTGTGGATGCTGGTCTCACATTTTTCTGGATCGATGGAAATGCTGCTGAAGAATTAGTGCATGCGTGGAATCAGTCTTTGCAATTCAAAATCTAAAAATGAGAGTGAAATAAAAGGTTTGCAAATCAGTCCCATTCCCGCCGTGCATTTTTAAGAAGCAGACTGAAGATGTAACACTCGTGTCACATTGGGCCCTTGTCTCTGTAAATCACCTAACTTGTGCCTTGTCAGCATAAGCCTAATAATAGCTCCATCCCTCCCCTGCTATGTCTTCTGAAGGGTTAGATACCAAGCATGTAGTAACTTGGATACATAAAAAGGCTGGCATACAGTTTCCAATGTTGTAAGTCCTCATTCACCCTGGTGCACAATTATCTTTGCATGGCTGGGTGGAGTTTTTGCAGACAGAACCGTAAAACTGTGTTATGGAGTTGTTGTGTCCATTGTTAAGCTGGGTGACTTGCCTATTAGTCGTAAGGCTGTCGCTAGGGCTCCTCTTTCAACTGTGGCTCCCTGCTGTAAGCCATTAAATATGTTGCTGTGAAAATGTCTCGCCATTGTTGCAAGAGTTAAGAAAGAAATGTTTTTTTTTTTTTTTTATGCTCCATTTATTCTCTGTATTTGGATGCTTTGGGGTCAGTTGTTATTGTCTGGGCTTTTTTAAAATGAGATTAGACAGTGCATGGATGTTTGAGGCAATTTCTGGAGGGTTTTTTTGTTTTGTTGGTTCTCTCATATTTTCAGATAAAATTGTGAGGGAAAGGGAAGGAGTGGAATCTGGAGTTTCTGCACACCACCGCCGAGCAGAGATCAGATTCTCCTTGATAACCGGCTTTCTCTAATCCTCATTTTCTCTGCAAATATCGCATCTCATGTAATTTGTCTCGGAATTATTCATAGTAATTGCTCCACTTTAATTAGTGTTTCCAAAATTTGGGTTGGCCAAAAATAGCTTCCTTCATATTATTTCAACCCTTAGAAAATCAACACCAGTGAAATTCTGCAGGACACTTTTCAAGTGAAATTATAATTTCCATATTAATTCACTCAGTCTGTAATTATTCATAAAGGCCTTGTCACTAAATGACGACCTCTATGAGAAATGTGCGTAATGTTGTCTGTTGTAATCTTAATTTTGTCTTTCATACCTCATTATACACAGACATGCACACACACAGCCCATCAGGTTGTCTAAATTGCCCGAGTGTCCTGGCATATCCCCCTTTAGCCCCCAACTCAGAGGCCCATCGGTCCGACCAGCTGTTTAACCATTCGTGGTCTCACCTGTCTTGCAGGATCTGCACAGCAGTACATGGGACAAGACGAGTTCTACGGAGAGCAGTATGGACACACTCAGAGCTCCAGCGAGCCCATAAACCAGCAGTATTACCCTGATGGTAATCATGCACATCCATAAACTTCATACACACAGCTCTCAAACACACAAACCTCCATTATAGGCTGTGCCATTTCCTTTTAGCAAAATCCCAGTCCCACAGGCCTGAGCCAGATTTACTGCAGTGCTGAAGCCTCAGCTCTTCCTCCAAGCCATCATCTGTTCCCTTATTGTGGGAGATGAAAAGTATTGAAAAAAAAACCCCACAAAAGACTGACTTTAGTCTCACTTCTTTTTCCTCCCAGTGTGTCTGTGTCCATACTGTCCCCTTTGGTGTGCCGAAATTTCAGATTTCAGAGAGTGCCGTAGCAGTATTGTTGAGTAAAGAGCGCAAAAATCCTTCAGGGTGTTTCTTTGTGCATAATATTGAAGTGAGAAGCCTTGGAAATCTTGTTTGTGCTTGTCATTTTGTCGTTGCACATGTATTATGAATGTTTTGCCTTCAAACTGAATAATAATGTCTCTTCTGTATGGAAGTGGGTTTTGCCTTTGCAGAGGAGTTCTTGCATGTGTTGGATCATGTTCTCTGCAGGTCACGGTGAGTACTCGTATCAGCAGTCTTCATACGGCGAGCAAGGCTATGACAGATCCTTTGATGAATCTTCACAGCACTACTATGAAGGAGGTCACAGCCGTTTTGTCATTTTAAAGCATGTGTTGTAAATATACTTGCCTGCAATCTCAGTTTGTGTAAATGTGCTCAACCATACAGTAAAACACTGAGTCCCATGATTAATAGCTTACATATGCACCTGTACATTTATGCCTGCAGGTAATGCTCAGTACAGTCAACAGCAGGCTCAGTATCAGCAGAGCTCTGGTCAGCAGCAGCCCTTCAGCCAGCAGCAGTACTCCTCTCAACAAGGCTACAGCGGGCAGCCACAGGGATACGGTTAGAGCAACTCATACAACCTCTCATGTGCATTCACATCACAGATGAACGAATGATATCGATGTAACCCCTCTGTTACAGGTCCAGGCCAGGGTGCATCCTCGCAGTATTCTCAGTATCAACAGGGTCAAAGCCAACAGTATGGCTCCTACCGCTCCTCTCAGGGAGGCCCAGGAGCACAGACGCAGAGGCCCTACGCCTATGAACAGGTACATCAAAATACATCACACTCTCCTTGCTAAAGTGGCTTCGCAGCACTTAATTATTTAAATGATATTCAAGTGATATCTCCACCACTAATGTCCTTCCTCATGACCTAGTACCATTTTAGGGGAATTGCCAGCATGGCTGTGTTGTTATGAAGGTAGTAAAATTGCAAGGAAAAGCATTTTGCATTTAAAGAATTTCATCTCCTGGACAAAAGACAATTTCACATGAAGTGAACAACATGATTACATGACCCTGCTGATGATGTATTTGAATCAGCAGACTGTTTACTGGTGCTTTTCATATACTTTTGAAGGTTTTAGAAGAGACTAATGAGCAATTAACATTCTTTTGTTAGCCAACAACCTTGTATTTTCAAGAATGAGGAGAAATAGGACAGATAAAGAATTGACAGAGCTCCTCTCAGTCTGCTGAGAGGGCCAAAGTGGCAGTGGTTGTCCTCCTCCTCTGTTAAGTTTTATGGTTAGCAGCATTAAGTGATATTTTGCTGCCACCTGCTGGATTGTCCCGTGTTCTCTGCCTATTTTGGCATTTACACGACACACATGAAAGAAGCAAGTAGGAATCGCTCCTGAATGTCGCTGCAGGTGTGAATAGTGTGAAACACTTCTGGTGCCTGAAAAGTTCTTCAGACTCCTGCAGTCACCAAACCAATTGCAACAAATCTTAGACAGAGGACGCTTTTCACTGTGTGTCTCTCTCTGTATCAACAGAAAACTAAATAAAAGGTAGACAGCACAATTTTTAAAATACAATCTAGCGTCTTAATGTAAATCGTCTTACGTTGCAGGGTCAGTATGGAAATTATCAACAATAAGGTGCTGCATTGTTTTCCTGCTGGAAGAAGATGAAAGAGGAACGGTTCAACGGCTCAGCTGTGGAGTTTAAGAACTGGCTGCATCATAATTATTATCCTCACATTAATCATCATTTTAGCTACAGTAAGAATACCTAATCTGTCATATATGATGCTTTCCTCATCTTGTTTTGCTACAAGGGAT
Source organism: Ctenochaetus hawaiiensis (assembly GCA_029783645.1). NCBI lineage: Eukaryota > Metazoa > Chordata > Actinopteri > Acanthuriformes > Acanthuridae > Ctenochaetus > Ctenochaetus hawaiiensis. Next base: position 18,607,163 of record JAPZDY010000002.1, on the reverse strand, counting down.
GAAGTTCTTCAGTCCACCTTAAGAGAAATTAGAGTGCTAAAGAAAATAAGACAGTTAAGGTAGCCTAAAACCTTCCATAAGGATTAAATAGAGTGTAAAAGCTAGATCGAGTTTTTAAATGAGCCTCAGAAAATTGCTGGTATCTGTCTTTTTCTGTTCTGTCTCTATCCCCTCCCCTGCTTTTAATGTTTTTTTTATTTATTTATTTATTTTCTTCTTTTTTGGCTCACAGAGCAGGTCCATAGTTTGTCAGACTTTGGCTATAAAAAGCGAATTAGCCTTGAAGGAGATGCTCCTTGATATTTATTAAATAAACTAGGCCCAGCTTTTGCTTTTATTCCTAGCTAAGACACTCTTATATCTCATGATAAAGGAAATGAATTTTATGAAGGTGAAAACGTTGGTCCTCAAACCTGACTTGATCAGGGCGTTTGTCTGTGTTGGTCAAACTGTGATGTGTTAATGTGTGGTCTAACATTATGTGTTTTCACTCTCTGCAAATGTCTTAATGAGGTATTAGACACAGTAGGTAGCTGACTGATCCATAAAGTGTGTATCATCGTCCATGATAATCATACATTGTGGTTGTGTTTTTGACACTTTATTTCCGGCGGCAGTGTTCTGCACACACACTGCGTATTGTGCAGAGTAAAGAGGGGTCACATGACTCTGATGCTAGTCAGTAATGATTTTTACATGAGAACATATTGCCAATTTGTCTGCACTTTATTTTGCAGTGGAAGTGTATGTATTGTCTGATATTTTGTACTTTTGTCAATTCAGGCTGTTTTTAACAAGTGATCCTCAAAAAGCCAAAGTTATACAGGAACAGAGCAGTAATGGGTCCTGCACCTCTACTTCAATAAGTGCAATGCACAGTCAGTCATGTTGAGGTTGGTTTTTTATGGTGAACTCATACAGTATTTCAGTATTTGTAATCCTTTGACACACAATGATGGTAAGGACTAGGGCTGGTTTGTCTAGTTTTATTAATTGTTTTGTTGCAGGATTCAACAGGCAATTGATATTTAAAAATATTATTTATTTATGTGAGTAACAGACGGATAATGTGAAGTCTTGAATCATAGACATAAAGCTTAAATCTTCACTTTCCCTTTTTTTCTGTGAAAATTTGCACCATTACATTTTGTGTTTGACAAAAAAAAATGTTACAGATAAGTCCAGATTTAGATAAGTGGACATGTTGTACAAGCACACTTGCCTTATTTATGTATGTGATCACAAGATTGGCATATATTATATTTTCTTGTTTTGTTTAGTTTTTTACCAATGAATTGATTTAAAATAAGTCATACAACACCTCTGGTCATTTCACTAATCACTATTTCATACAGTTTGCTCAAAATAGGGATTATTAGTGTGACTGTGAGGGTCCAGTTTTGCAGTATATAATCTGTAGTAACTCAGTTTATCTCAGAGGGGTAAAGTGACACAACAGTTGCAGTAATTTTGCAGGGTTAATCAAGAATGCAAGAAACCTGGCTGTCAAACAGCCAAATACCTATGTACCACTCAACAGTGACAATCACAGGATTCTCTCTTCTACGTTGAATTTTGTATCAGTGTTTCATTTTACTGTGAACTGAACATGTATGGCACGTCTTTTCCAGTTCTATGTAGTGTGTTATCACTGATGTGGGTGGTACGTCTTTGTGTGTGTTTGCGTGTGATTGCATGTTTGTGAGAGAAGGAGAGGGAGAGAGAGAGAGAGAGAGAAAGAGAGAGAGAAAGAGTGTGGTGTGCATAATCCAAATATGAATGTTATATACTTATCTATTGTAAAACTGCATTGCCTGATCTTTTCTGCTGTCTTTTGTTACTGTTTGTTATAAAAAAAAATAAACTTACATTCACCCTTTGCATGTCTGTATTCTTCACACCCCCCAATGATAATGATACTGTTATCATAGGTCCTCCAGTGACAGTGAACAATATAGATAGCCTACTATTTTAGTGTTGTCTATTTCCAGGTTATTTTGCATCTATTACAAGTTTTAAAACCTTTGAATTTTAATAAGCTGTATCAAAGTGGTTTAGTAAATGCAAGAATTATCATTTTTGTCAGATTGTCCAAAAGATATTGCTGCTTCTTTTGCATAGTTCTTTACTAACCTTCTGTGCCCCTGAGAGGTGTTTAAACCTCTATCACAGACATGGGTCAATTAATTGAAGTATTTACCTAGATAGTGTTAAAAACTTGGCAGGTCTTAGCTTATTCATATTATTTTAATTAAGAGGCACAGCTTCCTGTATAACCTTCTGTCATTATCTTTAATACACA
>JAPZDY010000002.1:18572154-18584566 GCA_029783645.1 Ctenochaetus hawaiiensis | reverse complement strand
TGAGTTAAAAGCAATTTAACAATTTCATGATTATGATTGTATTTAATTATATTTGCATGATTACCTCAGATGGATTCATTGAATTCTGAATACTTTTGGTCTCCGTAGACTTCAAGATGTTACTTTTATCAGCCTCTGTATATTGAAGACATAACATAAAATAGGTCCGGTCTTGGCACATACAAAATAGACTACATTGCAGATGTGTGTGTATGTGTGTGTGTGAGAGAGAGAGAGGTTGATAATTATTATCTTTATTTATCATTATCATAATCTGTTTCAGTTTATAACCAATCAAGAAAACTAAAATCCATTTTTATTTTTCGAGTCATTTTTCTTTAATAATCATCCCAGCACTTGTGTTGGATATTTATAATGGTTGCTATTGTGTCCCTATAAGATCTACTGAGATATGCACATTTAATTCTCTCTGATAAAACAAAATTTATCTTCTACACTTGACCTTTGAGTGGATCTGGTAGTATTTTTAGGCCTGAGGACTGGTTATTTCCGCTTTGGAACTCCTTTTAAAACATTTTAATGTGGATAGCAGTGGATAATACACAAATTGTTTCTTGGAAGTTATCCCATTTATCCTTGGCAGTTGTTCCTAGTTGTATGCTCTGTATTTCTTATTGTCCTTGTTACTGTACTCACTGTACCATATCTGAGTCTAAGAGGCAAAAAATTCACAGTATCTTTTAAGGAAAAAAGCTATTATTGTATGCACGAATACAGTGCACCCAGAGAGAAGAAAGAGAGAAAAACTAATACATTTTTTGTGAATGACCCTTGTTGGGTCAGGGGTTAAATTGCATGTTATAAATGACATTTCAGTCACAGTGTGCTGTATTTTTAACTATTTTACTCTTGCTCATCTTATTGTACTAAGACTTGAGCAAACTTTGTTTATTTCCATGAAAATCAGGAGATTTGGAGCTACATGTTATTTCATGCTCCCTTGTATCTTTGGTATTCACCAGTCCTGCTAAATTGTTCAGTGCTTATCTGTAGTTCATGAAGACAGTCAACTCATTGTGTCTCTCCTTTTGCATGTTCAGTACTTATTGTGATAGCACTGAAAATATGCTGACCAACAACAAGAGGACTGACAGTTCATAAAAAGCATTGCTTACACTGACCTTTATTGTGAGAGAACAGTGGAATCAGCACAATCTAATCAACAAAACATCTGCAGTATGTCAACAGGGAAGGGTGAGAGTGAATCATTTTCGGTGTTTTTTACTTACTGGGAAAAATATAAGTGATGCGTTGAAATGTAAAACCATCTTCTAGCTTGGCAGGAAGTGTAATGAGCTACTGGTTCCAGCCAGTGACACACAAAGCAAAAACAATGTGCACTGAAGTAAGCAACCACGATGCCATTTGACAAACAGGGTGTAAGGCACGCACAACCAAGAATCTGCTAAACTGCTGGATCAAAAAGCAAAGTAAAGGCAAGAATCAGACAAAAAAACATTCAACTAAGGCACTAAGAGCTCTTGAGCTATGACCTCAGCTAGATGCTCACTTTCATTCTCCATTATTGTGCAGATCTTTTGTCCAATTTTTGCCTTTAGGTTATTAGCAGCCTTTATGAGATCACTTCTTAAGAACAAGAATAAAGACTTGAAAGCTTTCTGTCATTGCTCGGAAAAGAAAGTCTGGCTGCCAAGTTTTGTGTGACTAAAACTGTAGTTATGCAAAACACTTGCTTGGTCAGACAGAAGGAAGCTTTGATGCGTTTTAGTGTGGCCTACAATTGCAATTGTTTGAATTTATCACAGCTTTTAGCACTACTTCAGTTTGATTTTGTTAGGATCTAACCTAAATTTATTTCCATGATTAACTGACAATTGAAGTTACTTTCATGCATCCTTGTAATGTCTGGTAGTATTGTGTTATTAATGGCTCCCATGTATTAAAGATATCTTGCTGTTGTCTAAAGTACCGACGTGTAACCCAAACTCAAAGTGAGTGTGTAACAGGTAGTGTGTGAGAAAGAAAAATTCATTTTCAGGCAAAAGTAATTCATTTGAGCTAATCTCATTCTTTTCGTATTACAGTAGCCTATGTTCAGTATATGTAATTTCATTTTTGGTTCTATAATGTATTGGTAGAGTATTGTGTTTATTAGTCACTGAAAATACTGTTCAATCAGTCAGTGATACAAAAGAGGAGTGTAGATGGCAGATGCAGGTCCTTGTTTGTGTGGGTTAATTATTCGTTGATCTGTTGGTAATGCCTCAGGGCTCCAGTAGGGAACAAGTTCTGCCACTTCAGCAAAGGGACGCACAGCGAAACTGTCAGTAGCAGCTTACAGCAGGAACACGAAGCAAAAAAACTGGATCATGATTCAAATACAGCCTGCACAATCTGAAGATCGTCACAGGGCGTTGGTCATAACAAAACCTTTATGTAGACGTGCAGTCTGATATGTACAATAACAAATCTATTGACAGTTTGCTGCTTTTAAAAACAGTGTTCAGAAATTAGCTCAAGTGTTCTGAAGGTGGGATTATCACCTGAGTTGTATAACAAGAGTGAAAAAACAGCCAACCTGACTCAACCTGCTGTCCCTTCTATCAAGTTGTATGGCATTTCTGCTGTCATCACTCCTTTGCTTACAACCTATTCATCTTCTATGATTGATGGCGTTGTCTGTGGGTTAAACTAGTTTTGTCAAGTTAAAAATAATAATGATAACTACATGTAATTACAGTGGTCAAAAAAATCAAACCTTCAAATGACTGAACGCGTACATGACCTTAACACTGTGACATGGTGGATGAGTTATGTTGCAAGATTTTTTTGTTTTTTTTTTTGTTACAGTTGCTCCCTTAGAAAAGAACCCCCCTCTTCTCATAAGAAAAAAACTTTTCATCACTTAGGTCGTTTCTAGCATATCTTTTAATTATATCAAAGTCTTTTTTTTTTTTTTTGCAAAAATTACATTACATTTTGTATCTACAAATGCTTGTTTCGATAACAGCTGCGAATTGCCCTTAAGAAAAAAAAAACACAGTCCATTCCACAGTATTAGCATATTAAATCCTTAATAAAAAGCCACTAAGATTTATGGTCTCCAGTAGAAACAACAACCAGCTGCTGTGAAACTACGACTTCAACCAGTCAGATTTATGGTGTACTTAACAAGGATAACAAAGGATTAATTTTGAAAAAGTAACTGGCAGAAATAGTCTCATCTACTCTGATCTTAGATCTTATGTACTTTAACTTATCCAAGCTTCCACATATGAACTTAAAACATAAAAAAATACTGCTATGACGAAACCCTCCAGATCTGTTAAAATCACTGAGATGAATCAGCGATAACTTCTTAAGTATCAAGTAAAAAAACAACAACAACAAAGAAAACACCCAGTCAGTTTCAGAACATCATAAGGTCACCAGAGCATGACAGTTTGTGCGCTGCATAATTTCCAACTTTCAGCATGCAAAATATATAGTCTGCTTTATAATCCCTGTTTCATGGATAAATGTGTAGTAATATCTGGCTCAAATACAAGAAAGTCAGAGCCAGATACTGTACAGCCAGTTCAGAATATGAGTTGCTAAAGTAGAAAATCCAAATGTCTAACCCTTAAACAGGAGTGAAGAGAACCATGGTTGGCTGATAAAAACTTCACATTCCAGTGGTGTCCCTTAAATCTGAATGTTTTTTCCTTTTATCGTATGGTGACATATGCCTTCCAAGGTCTTGAACTTTGGCCCCAAATCATTCAGAAACTGCAAATCATCTCCTAGGTTGCTGACAGATAGCTTATCCAATGAGGGGCATTTGCTGCCCTGTCCCTCGTAGGTGTACACTTTAGGTTGGTACACTGGGTGGTCTACGTGACTTCCATTAATCATGTACAGTCTCTGTGGGATTGAGGAATCAAAAAAAAAGATTTCTTGGTTATTTTATTAAAAAAAAACATTTAAAAAACATTCAGTGCAGATGTAAGATGATATAGTATTTAACTACATCTTTCATTGCTTAGAGCAGATTCAGAGCTCAGTGATTTTGTTCTCATTCTTATCTATATTTGATCTTTACTGACACTTAATTAAATCCCATTTACTGCAATAGAACTGTGGTTTGTCCACCAGTCAGCACTGTGCGGTTGGTACAATTTATTGATTTAGACCATTAGAGAAAAGTCTGGATTTTATGTGTAGCTTTTCTTAATAGCACTTTACAATGTGCCTCTGAGCCATCTTAACACACACACACACACACACACATATACACACACTCCAGTGGTTTGGGTTGTGAAACACACTGTCTTACCCTGTCGAGGTGTTCTGAGAGTTGTTGTTGTTGGTTGACTCGCATGCTGACAGAGCGGTTGTACCTTGATGAGCTCTCCTGTTCACAAAAAGGACGATTGTGAGCTTTAATAGCCAGAATATTATGTAAATGTAAGGTCTCTTATTACTTTATTGACATACTGTATATGCATTAGACGGTGTATACAGTGCAATTAAATAGGTTTATATTTGAGCCATTTATGAATACATACTATTTTAATAGAGACCATTACTTACCCGGAAAGTATTGGTCCTGTTTGTGTTCCAAGAAGAGTACTGAAATAACAAAAATAAACAAAATTAGTGTGTAATATTTTCACTTTTTCTGATATTTCCTGTACATATGTGTTGGTTTTTTGACCAGGAGCAGTCAAAAAATTATTTTAAAAGGGTTTTCGATCAAGTAAATGTTTTAATTTCATGATTTAGTCATTTATATTAGTAGGAGTGGACAAAATTTGACATGTTTCTTAGTATAACACAGAAATCAACAGATCACAAACTGTTATTGTGAGTTTAGGCTTAAGTGTATAGTAATTTAAAGGAATCAATATATAGAATACATATAAAAATATTTATATATAAATTCTGTATTTTTCATGTGCAACACAAAGAAAATAACTGATAATAAAATAAACCTCAAAATCTGACATATTTATATTTTTTATGTGAGCAGACACAGTATATCATAAGACGCTTGCACAGTTGTACCGAAACTTTATTTTACTTCTCCTACTATGAACAGTTTTGGGACATTTGGCACTTTGTCTAGATCTTTACCAAAGTTCTTTTTTTTTCTTAAGCCAGCTGATAAGTTTTTAAGATATTTAAACAAAAAAACATACAAATGGCACCAGTTAAAAAACATCCAGCTCATATTCTGTTTGTGCATTTATGCAACACAGACTGTAGTAAACCGGTGTTGCTCACACACAAAGCTAGAGTCATGGCTCCCTCTTTTGGATTTAGATGGCAGAGTCCAAACTCCATAAAATTCCCATATCAAAGTGATGGATCTTAAGCGTGACATGTGATCACATGTGGAAAAAAAACAGAAGGCAGCTGTTGTAATCTCAGTCGTAGTTACTCACCATGGACTGCCCTCTGTGGCCTCTTATAGTCTCTCTTTGACGCGTTCCCATTGTGCTCATGTTAGACGCCATCTACATGGATTTTCAGTAAGATTAAACCAGGGTAAAGGAGTTTTGAAGAGGACAGCAACAAGTTTCCTTTTATCAGCTACAGAATTTCAGGTTATATCTGTTAAAATGATCATTTTAACCAGTCCTGCTGTTTTATATTATTCTATAAAACAATTTAGTTTTTAATCTTGCATAATTTTAAACACACATAAAAGGAAATATTGAAAGATCTTTCACTCACAAAGCCCATCCCAGTGCTCTGGTAGGCACTCATATCCTGGGCCATTACTGGAGCCATTTGTGACATCTGAGTCGTCTAGTTGGACGGAGAAGATTAATAAGAAGACAAGTCAAAAGTGTGATTGTTTTTTTGATTATAGAATTTACCAAAGCATTTACTGAAAGTTCAAAAAAACCAATGCTGTCACAACATTTCTTTCTAGAAAATGAAACATCCACCCTAATGAAGCATAACCAGAAATTCTTAACAACTGTAAAATTATATGTATTTACATTATATCAAATAAATCCCTCAAATCTAAATTTCTGCAAACGTCTGTCTCACATTCAAAGGTTACTAAAGTGCTTTGCCATTAACTGCGGTAAATGATCAGTACAACCTAAATGCAACCGTAATCCCTCTTTGCAGCTACTCAGACAGTCTTAGATATTTTTTAATCCTGTCATGCTATTGTTCAAGTTCACCCTTTAAGCTGCTTGTTAATCAGTGCTGTGCAAATGCCATGTATCTATAATAATATCTTAACCACAGTCTCTGTCTGTCTTCACCTAAGGAAACTAAACAAAAATGAAGTCACTAATGGATTATAGCTGTCACTTGTTTTTTGGCAGGATTAAAAGCTACATTTTTTTTTAAACAGTGACTGTTTTCTTTATGTAAATATATTCAAACTGGGAACTGAGATGTTTTTGTGTGTGTATGTGTGTGTGATGGGGGGGTAGTTACCACGTTGCTCATTTTTATTCCATCTGTCACATCTGTATAGGAAGTAGGTGCGAACAGAGTTGGTGCAGCCTAGAGAGACAAAAGAATAAATTAGGTAAACACTCATGAAATGACCAACAGTGTGATTGATGGAGTTACACTGCATATTTTCCTTAACCGTGTGTCCTTTATCAAACAAATTTGGTTAGTGGGTGAACAGATTAACAGCTGTACCTGTGGGCATTGGAGGTCAGCTAACCTTGCAAGGCATCTGGACTGCTGAGATTTTTAAGTCTTAAATCTTGCAAATCCATTGTGAGGGTTTGTGTTTGGTCAGAATATGACCAGACCAATCAGAGTTCTTTGAGGAGAAAGAGGTGGTAGCTATAGGTGTGGTTCAGTTTTGACAAAAATGAGAGGTCTGTCATGGCTCTGAATTTGTGTGGGTTTTTTTCTGTTGCTGATCCCTTTCACCCTCTCCCCTTCATTCAGTAGATCCAAGCAGAGAGGCGGGGCTGGTCAGCTTGGGAGCGAGGCTCACGAGCCACACCTGCCTCTCATTGGCAATCAGGCAGCCTTCAAAAAACCATTCATGCTCTGACTCCGGTGCCAGACGATTGCATTCATTCCTAGTCTCTGTGTCCTCGTTCTCAAGATCTCCCCGCTCTCAAGTTTCCCTTGTAGATTATTGTTTTTCTCCTTTCTCTAAGTAATTAATCCAGTGAGTTTTTGTAGTCATGGTCACTTTAAGTTCTAGCAGTTTACGTAAGTCTAGTTTTTCCCTTCGGATGATTTTCTGTTGTTCTTTTGTTACTTTCGCTGTTTTTTGGCTTTTGTATTTTTTGTAGTTTCAGTTTTTTCTAGTTTTCCCCGCAACGGTGTTTTTGGTTATGAATTTTGTTAAATAAATTATTCCTTCAAACGATTCTGCATTTGGGTCCCGGCTCTCCCTGACAAAACCCTAACAAGGTGGCAGCAAACAATGGCAGCCACTGAAGAGGTTAGTGCAGGTGCTGCAATAGTGGCAGTTTTATTAGAACTTGATGACATTTGCTCATTAAAAGCAGAAAAGAACAGCACCAGAGGCTTTTCTTGATGAAAAAGATGTTTTTGCTCTTCTCCAAACTGACTTCGGCAAGAATAATATAATGTGACTGACAGGATGTTTGTCCAATCACCTTCCAACTATTTTTTTTTAAATGACCTGCCCCTTCCAAACACTGTGTATGGGATGTTTCCCAGATGGACATGAAATAAATCCTATGGATTTGTCACGTCATAGATCAGCTAAAAGTAGGGAAAGAAAGAAGGGGGACCTCTGGTGGCTAGATGGAAAAAGGGCAGGTGAGAGCGGCAGAATGGCAAAAGGTTGGAAAACAACCTAAGCAAGTGTAAAACTTGCTTAAAATACAACCAATTATCAAACAGTGATTTCATGCAAATTTCAATACTTTGATGGGCTACTGTCTTACTGTCATTGGACTGTAGACACAGCACAACGCAACACAACCAACACACCTGACATTCAGACCCCCCTCCTTCTTGGTTGTACTTGATAAGAGTCTGGTTTCCCTCATCCGGCTCCAGAGGGATGTGCTTCATCTTCTCTTTACACTGGCACATGAAGAGTAGTAGCAGCACTGCAGACAAACATCAAAATAAAGCTGAGTAGAGAGTTCATGTTGCGTTGTTGACAGTCTGCCTCTTAATTGTTGTTGGCAATGGTGGCCGAAACTGAAGAGAGTCCCTTAACCACTAAGACAAAGAGCTTACGCAGCTTCTGTAGTAACACGCATATCAACACTGGAGCAAGTTATAGCATGTTTAATTCCTACAGGCCATTGCACTTTTTTAATCATCAGAGACAAAATCATTAGGTTGGAATTTTATTTAAAAGACAGAAAACTAGCAATAATTACAAAATGTTTTATGTACAAGTAAATATTATTCTCAAACAATTTCTTGATACTAAAACTTGATGTGATGTTGACTTGATACCCAAAACCGTATAGTGGTGCTAATTTTGCTACTAATTGCCATACTCACACAAAAATAGGAGGAGTCCTACAAATAACAGTCCAATGGCAGCTGGACCAAGGCTGGATGTGGCCGGTTTTTGGCCAAGGCAAACACGTTTATCTCCACACTCACACACCATCACCTCCAAAGTGTCTTTTCCAACCATGTTCTGTTGGTCCTGAATCACCAGGGGCACTGAATAGTTACCATAAGCAAGTGTCTTCAGGCTAATGAGTCCAGCTTCATAACCTGGTAAAAGATGTAAAGAGAGCTGTGTATGGTTGATTTTCTGAGAACCATTTCCTGTTGTTGTAATTGGTGTTTTTTAACATGGTAAGGAGGGTTACCAAGTATTTACTGACCAGAGGCAGGCTTCAGTTGCCACCGTTCCTTCAGAGTTTTGTCTCCACCCCCCAGGGAGAATGAGAAAGGCCCACTGTAGGGATGGATGTCTGAGTCCCTGGCAGGCACCATAACCTTGTTCTCCTTATTTCCACACAAAATGACACCTTTGTTGACCAGCTCAGGGGTGTTGTCATTAATATCCCCCAGGTGGATCAGTACAGTGCCTGTACCAGTGGTGGGAGGCTCACCTTGATAACCACATCAGAGAATATTAAAAAAAACATCTCATTAATCTAGACATTAATTTTACCAGGGAACTCTTGTATCCAGTCTGTGTTTGATTAGGATATAAAATAGAGCTTCTTCATACCATCATCAATGGCACCCACGAGGACTGTGTAAACGCCTGTGCCATTAAGATAGGGCGACTCTCTGTCCATCTTCTTCACCGCTGTGACTTCTCCTGTTTTCGGATCAAGTTTCATCCAACCAGCTGGATCTTGTAACAGCACATACCTAATCACATTAGGAGAAATAAGCATGAAGAAGAAGATTTTAACTGAAAAAACAGAAATGTAGTAAAGCAAACTGTACCTTTGTTCATGTTAGTGGCAAAAGTCTAATTAAGAAATAGAACACCAGGCTTTGTCTGAGCTACTAATTACAAGCTGAAGTTAGTTTAATTGGATACAGAGAGATTATGCAAAGTCTTAAAAGTTTTAAAAAGCCAATTTTAATAGTCGTATTACACTTTCTAGTGTTTCATCTACATAATGACTCATGTAAACTAAAAATATTTTAGCATTTGAAATGAAACAGTCATTTGTCAAATTTGTTTTTTGTCTCCTGGACTCAACAATGACAAGCAATGAATTATCAAGACCAAAACATAAAATTAAAGGTATAATAAACAGCAGGTAACTTGAAAAAATACATTGCCAATATACATGAAAAATTGTAAAGTTGTCAAGTTGATTTTTTGGAATTACATTTATGTTAACAATTCAGAAGTGATTATAAAGGTTTTAAGAGTCGGCAAATTTTTGGTTTAGGCTGCATGAATTTTTTTTTTTAAAAAGTTTGAATTTTATTCTTAAAAAAACTGTATGAACACTGTGTGACAGGTAATTAGGTAATTACTTATAAAAGGTGCTTTATTAATGAGTACAGCTAAACTAATGCATAAGCTGTAAGAGTTATGCATGTATGTCAAAACTGAGTCAATGATTACTACTACCAAGTATGAAACATTTAGTACAGAGATTCCTGAAACACATTTGCAGTTGTTTAGATTTAACAGTTATTTTCATAGTTTGCCAGAAAGATCTGATAATTTTAGTTTCTCAACTGAAAAATATTTCAGCCATTACACATTTTTGCCAGTCTGATAACCGAATTGTTGGATAAAGAAGTTTATCAGAAAAGTTTTGTTATAGCATGAGTTAATGTTAAATAAAAACAAAAGGTCACATGAATTCATGTATTACATTTCTTTTTTTTTTAATCACCATCTTTTTAATCCTACATGGTTGATATCACTAAGTGCTTAAAAAGAATCTAGCATGGGCCCGGCTTTACTAACAACGTGGCAATGGGCTCAGTAAGAATAAAGTATGTAGACACTAACCTGATGTTCTTCACATCAGAGTCGACATCATAAACATCTGGAGTGAACATCGACTTTCCTGGCTCATCCTCCTCCCTCTGAAATGTGTCTTTTGGACTGTTTCTAAACACAGGTGCGTCATTGACATCGAACACTTTCATTGTGATGTTAACTGAATCTTCTGGTGGATCCGATTCTGATCTTGATGGACCTTTACAACTGAAAAGTTTTTGCTCATTCCTTACACCGATCTGCACGTTAGTATAAGTTGTCCTCTCGCATTTCTTCCCCTGGAAGAGACGCAGAAGTTGGTCAACATTGGATCAGCTGCTGTTATAAGAAATTATAAAACTTTGTTTAGCCTCTTTAGCTTTGCCCATTGTAAATCAATGAGTACTGCAATGTCATGAGAATAGCACTATTACCTTGATGACACTCAAAATACCGTCATTAGTGTCGGGGTCAGTTTCTATTTTATAGTTTCCTTCTTCATTCCCTGAAATAAAATAGTATTGTGCACGCCAACCAGGAGTTCCAGGGGTGTCTTTGTCTTCTACTGAAACTCTCAAAACATTGTCCTTGGTGGCCGATTCATTCACTGAACCTGCATACTGGACAGACAACAGTTTCATCTTTAACATCATAAATCACTCCAAAAAAGCAACTTAATCGATCATAATAATTATAAAAAATATTTGCCTCTCTGTCTTTAAACACCGGTTGATGAGTATTTGAGTCGAGTATATTGAGAGTTACAGTAGTGGTGGAGGAAAGAGACGGAGTGCCTTTATCTTTTGCTTGAAGAACAATTTCATACTTCTTGTGTTTCTGAAACAAACAAGCAAAAAATTTTTAAGATGCTGACGTACGTGTGCGTGTCTATATGCACGTAACTGCCCACTGTTGTAGGCACAATGCATTACACAGTCTTACATCGTAGTCAAAACATCCTTGCAGAGTGAGTTGGGCCGTTCTGCCATCGAGCTGCTTCACATTGATCGTGGGCTCTTGTGGATTCTGCGAAATCTTACTGACTACGATTGCAGAGTTTGATGTGTTTTCTTTATCTATGTCAATGACCGTCATCTGTCCCGGCAAGTACCCTTCAAGAGGTTGAGAGAAGAAAAAGGTGTGAATATGTTATGAAAAAGCAGGAAGGGTATTGGGAGAAAAGTACACCAAATGACTGTAGAAGACAGCATTAAAAATGCAGACCTGCTTTTTGTATGAGTCATTTACGCAGTTGTATACTCACCTTCTGGTGAATTTTCTTTCACATTGATAACAATGGGAGTCTCCAAAAACTTAGGTTCATTGTCATTGATGTCCATTACTTCTACATCAAAAGCGAGTTCTTTGTCGAGTTTTGAGTTGGTCCGTGAGTCGTAGATATCAAACTTAATCTGTGGGTAAAAATGCTCATAGAACTATTTCGAAAATCAAGTAATAAAAAAATGCATAAAAAGTATAGTCACCAACAGAGGTATTGGAAATTTTGTATTGGCTTACATGGAATTTTTTGTGCTTCTCTCTGTCAATTTTTTTCAGTGCAATCACAGACCCAGTTCTTGGATCAATTTTGAACACGCCTTTCGGGTCCTCATCCACACCCATTCCACTTATGCGAAATTCAGTGAATGTTCCTGTCATGTTGTTGAACATCTAGTGCCAAAACACAAAACAGTTTGTTATTTTTTGCATGTTTGGCCCAGCTGGAAGATAGAACTATTGGTAAATTCATTTACAAACTGAGGTCTTCACCTTTGAAATTTCTCTGGGGTATGGTCCAGGGTGTTCCTCTACTAATTCAATTGTAGACAAAACCCATCTTCTTTTGTTGCGCACCAGAAGCTCCTGTTGAACAAAGAATGTTTATCAAATATGTAAATGTAATAATTTCTACTTGAAGCAAAACATTTTGGCAGGAGTTTGCAATTCCGAACATGAAACTTACCCGTTTAGAGCGCTTTCTGTGTTGAGAGCCGGACTCCACCACAGCCACTGAGGCAACCTACAACAACAGGAGAGCTTTATTGT
>JAPZDY010000002.1:18539409-18568268 GCA_029783645.1 Ctenochaetus hawaiiensis | reverse complement strand
CTTTATTGTGATAAACTAGAGCAACAAACCAATTTCTCTTTGCTTGCTCTCGAGCAGAAAGGCTCCGAAGATGAGTACTTTGCGCACAGTATTAACTGCACTAAAAAGCAACACTAGATTAGATTTTTTTGATGAGATCTTCAATCATACAGACGAACAGTAAAATAAAATTATAATGACATAAGAGGAAATTAATAATTATAAAACATTTAACAACTTCATTCATGAACAAAGCGTGTGACTCACTGTTCTTGATACTATGTTTTCTTGTGGATAGCAAAACGTGGAGAAATGACAGAAGACCCTCTCTCACACATAAATATACATATATACATATATATTTAGTCAATGTCTTCTGGTGAATGTCTTACATTTTCTTTTTCTAAATTCTTTCTAGCAATATTTTTACAGGTTTTGCCTTCTTCATGATAAATTCTTCCAATTGAGTGACATACAGCCTATAAAATACTGGGCAGGTCTTTAAAGCAAGTGGTAATCTTCAGGGTCGAAAAGTGAAGCCGCAGCCCAAAATTGCGGTAACATTAAGAACATGGCCGCTTTGAGTGACAGCTAGCACTTATTGTCTGCAAGGTGTCACCTTATCTAGTTCTAGAGCTTTTCCTTTTCATGCCACTGTTGAAAAAATACATGGCTTGCTGTGCTGTTGTGTTAATTGTGCAGAGAAACTCTCTAAAGAAGTATGTGCACCGTCCACACTTAACTTCTTTATCTGTATTTTTTATAACTGGGAGTTCAGTGGAGTCCCGCACTGCCAAAATGGCGACAGAGACCGATGGTTAACATTATGCAAACTACACATATGTTTTATGTGGGCCATGATTTCAAGTCTATGTGTTCATGGGCAAAACATTGTGTTTCTGTTCATGGGACTAAGCTTTCTGGATTTCTTTCATTCATAAAAATTGCAGATGTTGACAGCAGTTCAAAGATCTTATAACCAGATTAAACGTCATTAAAATGAATTTCCTGTCCGGTCCCCAATGCCTTTGTGCAAGCCAGAATCTCATAAATCCTGAATCTCCCTGCGCGATAAATAAAAGTTTCATTTATTCAAATTAGTCTATATCAATAAATTCTGTTGCAATAATTTTTTTGAGCACCAAATTTGTTAAGGGTGCTCAGATTGATCAACCACTGGTTGTTATCAGCTGATATTCATTCTAAGAGTTTATCGAATGACATAAAACATATGAGTCAAACAGAAATATTCTATTGGACGCTTACAGGATAAAAAAAAGGATGCTTGTAGGGTTATATAACTATTTCTTAGCAAATGACAAACAAAAGCAAGTACAATACAACACACCTTTTTATGCTGCCACCATAGTTAATGTTGTCAAAAAATGCAAAAGTCCCTAAATGTTCCCTGGTGTACATGTCCATTTATCACCTCGGTCACAAACATGGACCTCAAAAGTGTGTTGTGCAAGTTAAAGCAAGAGGACACTGAAAATCTGCATTGATAATGACAGGTGGAGGACTTGTTGGCTGCATGCTTGGGCAACAAAGCTAAACACACAGCAGAACTGGGAGCTTCTGTTCACGGCAGCATAATACATTAAATAGAAGTTAAGTCAAGCTTCACAAAAATTTTACAGTGAATTACTGTGTTGAATTTACTTAAGTACTTTTTGAAGGGTAAACTACTTTGATATTGGGGATTACATACACTTAACATTTTACTTTTATCTCTGTCAGTGCTTTCACTTCTACAAAGACCGAAACTACTTAGACTAAGTCAATAATTTTCCCACAAAAAGGTTTTGCAAAGCCTTTTTTTTTAAATAAAGAATAGAAACTGCCTTGCAGCATAACCACAGAGGATGTGACTGTGGTAAATGATTCAAAGTACCACCGGGTATGACTTTTTGGATCTTTGACTAAGCTAATGAAAGGAAAATGTACTTTTTAATCCAATCAGATTTAACAATTTATGAAGGTAATTTTGTGCTGTATTGCAATAACAATATATGTAGCCTGAATTTCCATAACATAATGCAAACAACAGGTTGTACTTGATGACTTTATCCATCTGCTTTTGCTGTTGGACTTTTTAACCATTTTATGTTCAGTGTATTTAAATATTCTGTTATGTAAAGTTTACAAGTAATAACTAGCAACACAACTTTCTCAAATAGAGTATTTAAAAAAAACAAGCATTTGCTTTGTTGTATTGTTCTATGTAACAATATTATACCTCATATATAAGATACATTATGAATATAGTACGTGGCTTATAGATTAAATCATTCAGAATTTCATGCCTACCAACAGAAGCAGGTAAATGGTCCTCATCTCGATCCACAGTGCTTGACATCTACTGTGGGAGTACACCAAAAGAGTGAAAGACAGCTTGAAATACAGTGTGTAAAAAGACAGCCCACAATGCCTGCAGGCCATGCGCTGGCTGGCTGTGCAGTTAACAAAGGGCTGTTTGTTCATACAGTGTTAAATATGGTGTTTGAACATACATATATACGCAAGACATTATCATTTGAAGCTGTGCCTCCTATACACTTACCTGTATTTTGTTTTCTATCCAAATATATTTGTTGGAGAGTACTGATAATGTGGACTTTTGTTGGGCTTTCCTGCTGCGGTGGAAAACAAGGCTCAGCTCAGGTGTACACTCCTCCAGCTCTGTGGCTCAGGTTACCATGTCTTTTTTATGTTTGGTCTAGATCATGGGTAGGCTCAGGTTCAGAGGCCCTGTAGTTACAAAATGGGCAACCGAAATGACATTTAAAAATCTGGAACAGCAAACATCGTTCTTACTCTAATTAAAATTGCTGCCAGTCATGTACATTCGGTACAGTTTGTACTTTTCAACATGCATATTCTCGTAATGGTTCTGGATATAAGTAGCATTTAATTTAATTTAATTGAGTGATAGATTATGCTATCTTAATTACACATCATTTAATCTTGACAGGCTGAAAAAATGATATAAGATATTACAAGATCATTATCCAGCCATCTTAATGAGTTTGATCGATTGACAGATTTTGGAGCCACTCAGTCTGTCGAGTTGTTCAGTGAAGACGCAAATCTGTAGGTGGGAAGTTCACATCGCTTAAGAGATTGGCAAACGGCAGAGTACTCAAGTGCTAAAGAAATAGGCTAAAAAATTTGAAATTTATACAGGTTGCTACAAAACTGTGACAGGAGGGAAAAATATTTTAACTTCATCCATTATTTGCTTTTTGAAATGAAAGGAATAACTTGTTTCATTGTCCAGGGTTTTTTCCCTATGAATCTGAACTGTTAACTATTACTAGGTGATCTGATGAAAATTGTATGAGGTGACCTCATATTTAGAACTTTTAAAAAAATGACATTTTCCATTGCATGATGCCACGCGTGTTTATATAGTGTTTGTGTTTCATGACTGTAACAAAACAAGAATGTATTTAAAATAGTAATTCATTATGGTGGAATACAAGAAAAAAATATATCAGGAAATTAGTGAATGGGTCAGTGAATGTTCTGAAAGAGTCGTTCTGCATGACTCATTTAAGTTCCTTAAATGGATCATGTTGTCTAAACATGGCTAAAATGTTCATTTTTAAATAATAAAATCTTTGCTTTAAGCAATAAATCTGACATTTGATGGTTTGCTTGCTCGGAAGTTTGCTGACTGGCACAAAACCTCAAAAGAAGATTAACTTTTAATACCAAAACTTAACATAAATAATCATGTCCTTAACTGATCTCTAAAAGTTCCTCTCTAGGCAAAGTTCACCCTCAAACTCACCTCTTTCCATCAATGAGAATGCTTGAGAGTTTCCTTCTATGGAAAAAATGCTTTTATGCCTCACACGGCGGATGTAACTCTTCACCTTTGCAGTTAAGTGTTATGCAACCCCCTAACCCCCAACCCCCAACCCCCCCCCCACTCCCCGCACAGATTTGTCTGTGCTTGTCAAGTTCACAAAACTCAGCAGCTTTTTATCTGACAAACTGTTTAGAGAAACATGTATCGTACTCTTCAATCATATGTCTGGTATGATGTTAAACATAGTGATCTGCTCTCTGACATGTTTAACAGTTTTATAGAGTTTTCAGGAACATAGCATTGTGCTAACCCTAGCGTAGAGAGTTTCCCTTAAAGCATATATATATATATATATATTTAATTTCTGTCCATTTTCACCTTCTTGTGGTGTTATAGGACGTGTATATATGTCAAAAAACTACTCTGTTATTATTTTACAAACTAACCAAATCTGAATTCAGAAAAAAAAATGTTCTAGTTCTCTCAGACAAAATGCAAACCTGCTTTGCTAGTCATTGTCTTGATAGTGTGGGAATATAAAATCACATTTCAAAGCAACTTAACGGCTGTAAGTAGAGGAACATAAAAGTCTTGGCAAAGATGTAGCAAGAGCTCCTCCCTCTCAATGTTGACTTAGGCAACCCTGATATTTTCTTTGTTTTGTCACGCACTGAGATGCCACTAACAGCTGGACTTGTTCAGACTGCTTTTCCCCTGTTGAGGTTGTCTGATTGTGCCATTAGTTTTTTGTATGCATCACTGGTGATAATTAAGATTATCATCTCAAGCTGGGCCCTTTTGACATAGTGGACATTCATGTGAAGATCAGAAGCTGATTCTGATGTCTAATGAATGTCCGTGATTATTTAACCACAGATTTTACACTGTCTAACAAATGGGATTTGGAGGGAATAAGAAGGTGAAGTTTGGGGTCTGGAGGTTGTGCAGTATTGACACTGGGATGGAAGGTTGAATATAGCCCTTAAGGATATAAACACCTATGTATCAACCAGTAAACATAGATGCTTCTCGCAGCATTATTTTAGTTTTTGGGGTCTCCTTTCTGTTTTAAGGTGGGCTATTAGGTTAGAATCAAAAGCATTAGAGGTGTGTTTCATCGAGTATATTATGTTTTTAATTTCACCTTTGATTATCTCAGTTAACAAAAGGAGGGAGTTACTTACACTGTGATCAGAGAAGACATTTAAGGGTGACAAAGTCATAGAACTTGAAAGAAGGCATAAGTTATTGTTGACTAGGGTGTTATTAAAGTTGGAAAGCACCAAGATGATTGATAGCAGTCATGACACACAAAATCTGGTTGGCCTAACTGATGGCTTCAGGTGATTGAGTGAATGCCCTCAGTCAGCTGAACTGAGATGAGATGTGGGAAAAGGAAGGGAGAAAAAGACAGGCAGAGTTGCAGAGAGTATAAAAATAAATGAGTTGAATGAAAAGAGCCTTGCTGATGGAACTTTTGCTAAGCTAACGGTGGTTTGACTCTGTTAGCTGACTCGGTTAAAACCCACTCAGGTTGGTTCGACTGGATGGTAGAATTCATCAAGGCTGGTGTGAAATGAACCCTGATGCACACCAAAAAGTCAAAACTGGGACCACTTGAGAGGCCGGCCTTGGTAGGCTGTTTGGATTAGAGGCACCCTTTCAAAAGTCATATATTTCTAATTTTATATATAATTTATTAAATGTCCTCAATAATACTATATATATTTGACAAAGTTTGTTCCCATCAGTCTATCAACTCCTTTCATAGTAACTCTCTCACTCAGCTGCGCTGCTTCCAGTGTAGCTAGTCTAAATAAGAGGTTTTATCCAATCAGATTTTCCCTCTGGGCTGTTATCAAGTGAAAAATCTACCCTGAGGCCTTCAGTATTTCCAGTAAATCGCTCTGTTGTTAAAGCAAACAGGGACCATAATGTTTATTGTCATATCCTTTAATTAATCAGATTTCGAGTTGGCCTTGATGGGTGTATGCTTTTAGACACTAGAGCTTGCCTAGCTGCCTGTGTCCTGCTGCGTAAACGGAGGGCACCAGTTAGCTTATTTGAGAGTTTTGGCACCTAGTGCTTTTGCTCTACGTTTAGGCCCCGCAACTTGACTGGAGTCTGTAAAGAAACCTGCCAATGATTGTGTTGTTTTTGTTTTATAGCGTTTTAGTTTGCTTGCTGGTTGTACTGTTGTGAGTTTGTTCTTGTTATGTCGGATGGCAGCATATAGCTTATAGTCCTAGTGTCATAGTGAGGTCCTCAGAAGGCCATTTAATTGCAGGAGGAAACACACCGAAGGCTCAAGTGTAAAATATACAGCCCGCCACTGGTCAAAGCTAGGTTCTGGATTAACCTGAGCAGACATTGATGAACCAACCACAAGTATTAATAATAGCAGATATGAAATTTTAAAAGATTTCAAGAGCTTAACCACAAAAAATAAATGTGTCAGGTAACATTATTTATCTTCTCATTTATGTGAATCATTTGAAAATTGTGGTAAGACATCACTAATAGATCTGAAACAGTTAAAACCATTATCCTTGTATCCTCTTCATGTATTATCTGATGATTAAGTATACTGAAAAGGATTTGGCAACATTTCTACAGTAACGGGCTCTAAATTATTATTGTGCAAGACAGATCCTTTTCATCTTCTTTTGTCTTTTGATCGATTTGCAATCTTATAGTACTAAAAATTCCTTTAATCAGTTGTTATTTATTATTTTGTGATCTCAGTGTGACACAAAACATCGTAAGTATGCAATCAGAAGCATTTGTGTGCTCCATAAGCTTCTTTTGAGTCACTGGACTTTACTTTCTCCATCAGGGATTCAGGACGACAATCACCTTCTGGTTTGTGATGTATGAATGTCTGAATTTAAACCAGACCAGAGCTAAAATGCTACAATGTACATGTTCCTTTGGTACAGAACAAATGAACTCAGCTACAGATACAGGCAAACCTGTAAAACTAGAAAAACTAGTATGCAGAGACAGAGGGGGAAACAGTGGGTATGTGTCTTCCCTTGTGTGTAAATTCGTCTCACCCAAAATACCATAACCAGAAGTGACAACATTGTTACTTGCTTTTAAACAACTCCTGATATCTTGTCATCAGTCAGCTTCAAAGGTTTACACGTTTTCAATTCTGTTTTCAAAAAAGAGCAAAAATAACGGGTCTCATATGACCGTTGGAACAGGTGTTTTATTCCTCCTGTTCATCAGAATATTTTCCTGCAGAGGTGTTTTCAATGTAATTAATGCTGTTCTGTTAAAACATGTCTGGGTCTCTTCCTTGGTATTTTATAAAAGTTGTTATAGTGTGAAATGCATGTGTAAGATTTAAAAAGCTAAGGTACTAATTATTCCACCTACTGATCATGAAATCGATTAAGAAAACTATCTTCCAACTGCCCCGAATGTACATGTTGATACAAATCATTAGGTAACAAAACACATATTCTTCAGTTTGTCTTTATTTCCTGATTAGTAGTTAAAAAGCTGTTAATACTGCTGTACTTGTATCTGACTCCATATGCTTTGTAAGTTCATTGAGGCCGTTTAAAATAAAACGTGACAGTGATCCTATAGTAAAAAAGCCCCAAGGCGTTATTGTACAAGATGTCTCCTTGTAGGTCTGTCTCTTCCTAACCAACTCAGATGATTTACAGTCTGATTTATGTAAACAAGGCAAAAAGGTATTTGTCACACCAAAGAATATAAACATACGCATCAGAGGCATCAAAGTGCTGCAGAAACTTCTTTTTCCCGCCTGATGCCCCTATGATGCACTCACTGGATTGCTTAACAGTCTGATTCTTCTTGGCTCATTAATGACAAGTCAATGTGAACAATGTGGACTAACAAGCACTAAAATGCAACATTGTATCATTTTAGTCCCTGAATCGCAACAAAGCAAACAAAGTACACATGTGAACACACCTTCAGTGTCTCCTGAGAACAAGATGGTGGCCAGACAACCACAGAATGTATAAACAGGAGAAGAGCCGAAAGAGAAACCAAACCACAGGCGAAGGCACAGTGAATCCAGTTGTTCTGACATTTCTTTATTTTTTTTATTCAGTCCATAGCAAGATGTTGGAATCGGGATGAGACACACATATCGATTAACACTGTAAAAAGGTTGCTATGAAAGAAGCTGTAGCCTCAATCAGGAATTTACCTGTCGTGATGTTTATCATTAGCACGCTCAGACACACCCACATAAACACACACCCATACAAACACACATTTACTTCAAGCGAACAAAGTCATTCGTTATCATCAATCAATCTCTGTCAGAAAAAAATCTAACTCAAATTGCACTTCACATGGGGCAGAGGAGTGACTTGTTGAGTACAGGTGTCACCTGAATAGTTGAATAATGCATCACCTGGCAATTGCATAACTGAAAACATATAAAGTAGTCACTGGCACGAACGAAATGGCATGCATTTACATACACAGTTTTAGTCATGATACTGTTAATAGTTCACACATGCTCACGGCAACAGATCTAATGACAACTTAGTCAAAAGTTTTGAGTTTTCCTCACTTTGCCTCATTGACGCCTCATGTTGATCCTCTGAAAATACAGAGCAAAGGTGTACGATCCCTGCACTTAAGTCGTATCTCGCACCTTAAAGCTTCCATTCAGATTACATTTAAATCCAAGCTGTCACTTTTGAAGTCTTTTTGTTTTGTCAAGGCAAGGCTATTTTCAAACAGCAAACAAATATGACGCTCATGTGTGAGTGATGCCACAGCGTTAGTACTGTAGGGGCCTGTAATCCTGTTATTTACTGTAATCCAAATGCAAATAAAAAAGAGAAAATTCCAAGGTACTCATTGGCATGTGCTCTCCATGCCTGTGTGAGTTTTTCCAAGGTTTCTTCCTTGGAAGTCCAAAGACTTGCAGGTTAATTTAGGTGTTTGCCGTATATGATCTGTCCAGAATATGCCACACCTCTCAGCCAATGTCAGGTGGGATTTGCCGAGGTAACAAGAAGCATAATATACCTTTAACAGATCGCCTTAGGTTTCCCTTTTTTCTGCATTTGGTTCCATTTGTTCTCTGATTATGTTTTTGCTCTGCTTCCATTCTTTACTTACAGAAAGTCTATATGCAGAGACGCACTTCTTTCTGTTTTACAAGGATGCAGTGAGTGTCTGCTTGACGATATAAAATCGGCCTTAGAGAGTTTTCCCTCCGGCAATGACAGGAACAAACCTTGCACAAAAAAAATCTTGCTGGCAGCCAGAACATGTTGGCGCGATTATTACGATGACTCACATTATTTGCATACTACATCAGGAAACTTGGAATGTCACCATGCCCAAGCAACTGAAGAAACAATTACACAGAATATTGAACAGATACTAGGAAAATAGGCAAGATTTTTTTTTTGTTTGTAAACAAAAAAATCAATGTACTCAGGAAAACATTCAAAAGACACAGTAATTTACAGCCAGGTCAACCATGCTTGGGCTTCCCCAAAAAGAACAGAATGAAGTTGTAGAGAGACAGAGAGAGATTTCAGACTCATTTTAGTTTCTCTTTGTGTCTCTACAGGGAGTAAAACTCAGTCATTATGAAGATTTAGGTGCAAGGCATCTTTCCTCCTCGTCTTCCTCCTCTGTTTCTTCATCCCTGGTGTGGGGGACAGAGGTCAGCAGCAGAGTGTCGGCATGCACTTCCTCGTCATCCGATTGGATCACCGGTGTGTCAACCTCACCCCTGCTGGTGTCACTGGAACCGGACGACGTAGAGGACATGCGAGACTTTGAGCCACGTTGAACCTCATTTTGCCGCTTCAGTGGTGCTCGCTCCCTGTAGACCACCTCTGCATCTTCATCTTCCTCCTCATCCTCTTCTTCTTCTTCTTCTTCCTCACCTTCTGTAGGCAGAAACCGTTAGAACGTGTCTGTACCTGTTCTGTCAGAGCTTGATATAACAGCAGAGTTCACCTGCTTATATCACTAATTCCACTGTATAAAAACTCATAGGGGTGGGCTCACACCAATGTTGCCAACTATGAGTTATGATTCCTCGTTATACCTGATTTTACCCCAGATTAGACTACATCGTAAATCTTTCATACTTTTTAGTCAGATGGTTCAAGTAGGAGTAAGTTGAGATCTAAAGAAGAATTAAATATTCTTGAAATGCTTGTTTTTGGATTTGATTTTGGGTGATTATAGGCAAAAAGTAATACAAAGCATAAAGAACTTGTTATTTATTTGGAATGTTTTTTACCTCAGCCCCGAGATTTGTAACAACTGATAGCTACGATTATCACCGCAGCCCTCTACGATTGGATTCAGATCATTTCTTACTAAGAGAGAGTAATCACTGATATCTGTTCAAACATGTGAGCATAGACACATATTTACACAGCTGGCTGGTTGATAAGGTACCTCGTGCCAGGATTGATTTGAGGAGGACTAGTTTTAGCACTTTTGTATCTGTCTCTTGAAGTCACGTGAAAAAGACATTACAACTAAACTCTCTTAAATCGCTTTGGCACTATAGAGCAACTCGATTACCATCAACAATTAGCCTCCAACTGTTTTACTTAATTTGTTGAGTGTTCATTTAAGGTTTGAAATACAATACGGCACAGTGTTGTGTCTTTTGTCTCTATGTGAGTTTTTTTGTAATAGAAAACAGATCAACTCGCCCAGTGCCTATTCATATGGGAAAAAAGGAGAATGCAGAAAAGAATGAATACTGCAGTAATTCAGAAAGTGTATAAATTATGGCTTTCATAAATTCTGACACTTAGTAATTTGGAAACCAGACATTTCTGCTGAACTCTTGACTTACTCTGCCTTGCTCTCTTCTCATTCAAACAAGTTTCCACCCGCTCTGGCTCATGTTGGGCCAATTTTCACTTATGATTTGATATCGGACAGGTTTGATATAATAACTGACAGAAAAAACCTCAGAGAAAAGTTTCACGTCACACATTTTTCTACCCTGATATGTTTTTGCATCAAGTCTGCACATACATCCAATGCAACTCATCGGGCTTACAAAACTAAGATCTGTGAATTTGAGTGGCATGCCAGGGGACACATTTTGCTACCTTTTTTCGACACATTAAATACGAATGATCTGATTATGTGAAATCTACATTTGAAAACTGCTTAAAAGAATGACTTTTAGAAAGCACAGAGACTGTTGGTCATATGTGGCTTACTGGCAGTCAGTCTCACCTGGAAGCGGAGAAGTCAGCGCTCCCTCTTCTGCTCCTGATCCGGAGTTGAGAAACACATCAAGGGCCTCCTGGTCAGAGATGTCCATCAGGTCCATCTGCTCCAGGACGTCCACGTTCACCTCCATAGAGGAGATACTTCCCATAGGAGCTGCATATACCAACAAAGCAACAAATATGACACACTTATGCACATTTTATGTCAAAAGAAGTACACATCAATTGAACTGAATGTGAAACTGGAACATGAAACATACTTTTAAGTCACTGTCACCTGTTTTAAAAATAATCAGAACTTTTTGTGTCATGTTCGAAAAGTGTAAAAAATTAAACATAACCATAAAAAATACATTTTAAACCGGCAAATAGCTTGTTGAATATTGTGAGCAAGGCAGAAACAGTTTCCTATCAGCAGTTAAGTCTTTTCGAACCCAATTTTCAGGTCAAATCAATTGTAATTACACAACCTGACATAGGGAATTACAGATTTACATCAAAGGAACAGTCTGTACAGCATACACCGCCCTCTTTGTTCGACCTTTTATTATGAAACACTTCCAAAGAAAAATCATTACTAATAAAAAATGCCTCAGGGCAAACTACCACGCATCACTCACGTTTCCTGCAGTCGATCTGCAGGTGAGATGAGGGCAGGTAGTTGTCCACATCATGTTGGTAAACCTCCTCAAAAAAGCGCTGTCTCTCCCTCAGCTTCAGGTGCTGGGCAGAATCGTTGTCCAACATCCTCTGAGAATTATCTGTCTCCGCTGACCACCGAGACAAAACATGTGCAAAAAACACATTAAAAACATTCATTTCAACAATCTTTTAATGCAGTTCTGTTTCTTAATGTTCACATTTCTTAAAAAAAAGGCAAAAATACAGTTTTAACAAAGCAGAAGTTTTTACTTTTTCATTATTCTTGATAGAAATACATTAATGTTATTCTGACTAACTTTGAAAAAAAATACACTTTATTGTCAGAGGCTACTGTCTTGCTTTTTTTTTTGTATTTTGTTTTAAAAAACATGGCGCTCTCTGGTGGCCAAAGGGATTAAGGCACTGATCATGAAGAAGCATCTCTCCCATCCTGGGGTCTTGGTTGCATGTCTTTCCTCTTCTCTTTCTCCCCTCATTAGCTGTCATTTCTCTGCTGTCACAAGAGGCCAAAACTGTTTGCTAAACTGTCAGAGGAATCTAATGATAAAACTAGTTTTGAGGCTGGAAACAGGTTTGGTTTCAAAACTACTCTGGAAAGTATTGACACAGAAATGAAGTCCTTTTAACTTCCTTAATTAGCTGCAGGCTTGTACTTTGATGCTGCTGAACCAAATGTTAAAGCAATTGAAGTGTCAAATTACAGAAGAGACAACACCTAGACACAGTCAACCAGAATATCCTCTTAGTCAGGAGCTGTCAGTGTTTGATAATTGATGAGAAAACTAAAATATTTTCCAAAACAAAATTTGTCAGCCCTGGTTTTGTAGTGTTTGTTTCTAAAGAAAATGTGGCAAACTATCTCCAATCAATAACTGGTTTATAATAGAAATTAATCTCTGATGTCTAAAATACAAGAAATTAAATATCTGTCCTAATATTCATCTAATATATATCATGTTTAGGTGCTTGTTTATTTTATTAGTCACCTCTCTGAGACTCTTATTTAAATAAAGAAAACTTTTCAAGACATAAGTCTGACCTCTAGTGGTCATAAACAAAAATACATGCAGAATTAAAATCAATTTGACATCTTCTGACAGATGACACACTCATATTTATGTAACCAAGAGGTTCAGAAAAGGGCAAGTCAGCCTTCACAAACTTCTAACCTCTAACCACAAATGTAAGAAGAACTTTTTTGTTTCACTGCGTGACAACACAGATGTGTTTTGAAAAAAAAAACAAGAGAGCATCTGTCTTTAGGTCTACCTACAACATTGACCTCTGCCAGGCCGACCAGCTGTGGTTGTGTAACCATGCCACATCCTCCTCGGCACACATTGTGCCTTTGCCCAGTGGGCTCCATGAGCTGACACTTCGATTCATGTCACCAGTGTTTTAATGTTTTTAAATGTGTGTGTGTGGTGTGCGTACGTGTTTACACAAACTGTATTTATGTGTGCTTATGCATTCATGCTTGTGTATGCGTGTATCTCCATGCATGCCGTGTAGTTTATGCTCATTTGTCACCCAGTGTGTATAACGTGTAGCAAGCTTCCATGACTAATATGTTTACATGATGCCAGCAGATGGATCCACGTTGCACAGTAACAACATTCTCTGTAATTCATGTACGAACCTACTGAGTGCTACTTTTCTCTTATTTGAAAACAAACACATCTGGGTCACACAGCCCCCACTCCTCCCCTCCATCAGACAGCTTCATCTCTGGAGACACAGCCAGTCAATCTGTCAGTCGGTCAGTCAGCAGCCCTGGAGGAGCTGTGTGTGTCCACTCACTTTAAAAAAACAGCCCTTTATTCTGTTATTCACGTATGTTTTAGAAGGACGGACACCATTTTGTAGTCCCCAATCTGACATGTAAATATGTGAGTGTCATGTAATATATACACTCCTTAGAGAGACCGATGTCCCTATCATGTTAACCTGCAACCCCTCCCCGTGCTACTTTGTTGTCCCGTGCCAGTGATAATGGAGCTTGAGATGATAAAAAATAGTTAACACTACAGGCTGTAACAGCAATGACAAGGCCTCTGATGATGATGATGAAACTACACAGCTTACGTAAACTTCCATTTTGCCTGCTGGCCTTATAGAGGTCTCTCTGTCTCTCTCTCTCTCTCTCTCTATATATATATTTTTTTCTGTGTTTCTATTCCTTTCTCTCTTTACCATTTCTCTAAAAATCTTATTTCACTACTCAAGTTGAGATGGCTAGTGGACATGGCCGTCCCACACAGAAGCTCAGCTGCATGTCTCCATCTGTCTGCCCCTACGTGGGAGAAAAACATGTATGTAAAAGACTGACTCATCCAGATAACCTCTGAGTTTTCCTCCACCCTGCTGTGAGAGTTGTGTAGGAGGTCTCCATGCAAATTGGCCAAGGTTACATTACTATCATGCTCCATTTGAGACCCAGATGGTGTTGATATCCTCTATGGGGGAATCCCTTGCTTTTGACACTGATTATTAGCCGCCAACGATCCTTATGTGTTACTTTTTCCACTTTCAGTCTCAAGTGCAGTGTTATTGGCTATTGATTTGTCTATAAGTTTAATTCTCTTAGAGGCAGTCCAAAGGAATGAAAAACTTGTCAAATAAAGTTCTGGAGAAAATGAACATTCATTGCATGTTGAATAATGGGTGGGCAAATGGGTGGTGTGATGTTTAAGACAAGTTTGTTTAAGAGTTGATTTTGATTAAACTATTCTGATGTTTTTAGGCTGCTGCTTTAAATTTATCACAAACCAGAGATGAGCTGTTGTGGCTGACAGTCGCTTTGTTAGGTAAGTGTTGACCTCAAAGGACAGACTTTATAATAAATAGTTGGCTGAGCCACCAAAAGTTAAGCTCAGTTTGTGGACTGCTGTTTTGAAATCCAAAGATTTTGCTTAATGATAATTAGCATCTTTTTCTTTTCCCTCTTTATTTATTCTTTTTTTATTGCTATTTTTTAAATTTATTTATTTATAGCCACAATTGACCATAGTTAGAAGGGAGGGTGGAGCTGGAGAGGTTATATTGTTACACTCATGCGTGACACTGTGCCCAAAGCTAGAGGCTGTCACTTAAAGCAGTCACAGGCTTGATAATGCGTAACTTCATGCCTTAATAAAAAATTAAACTAGTTATTTTTTTAAAAATACAGTTTAATGTTTGAGAAAATTAGTAACAGAGGCCAAAATCATGACCATGGCCAAAAAATTTTATTATCTCTGCTGTCAAGTTTGGCATTTTAATATGGGGGTCTCTGTGGATTGATTCATTTTTGGAGCCAGCCTCTAGTGGTAATTTAAGGAACACATCACGGTCTTGTTACAACCGCTGATGGACAGTAACAATGTTTTTGGAAAGAAAGCCAGAATTAATAATTTATTATGACTGATGTGTGCAAAAAAAATGGCTCTGGCAGTGTGTTAAAGCTGAAAATCACTCTGCTGCTGCTTACGATGGCATCACTGCAAGCTCCCACTCTAATGGTGCAGTGAACTCAACACAAACCTCTAAAAATAAATATTCACAGCTCCCCATTCAAGCCAGGATTATTGACAAATTCAAAATTTATGTCTCTGGTCTGTGGCTTTAGAAGACTTGAGGGCTATTTTTAATCTTTGTTTATCTGTAAGGAAAAGTTGGCTTTTGGAAGCAGCAGTTTTAAGTCTTTACACCATCTGTGTGTCATAATTAGCTTTGTTTTATAGAATACTATTGATATGTAAAAATTATTCATTTTTCTCTTTATGAGTTGAGTGAAAAGCTCTTCCAACTCAAAAACAATCTTAAGTTACCACCGCAGGTAGTAATAAAGATAGCCACACATGCTAATGTTTGTAGTGTATTTTAAGGCAGACAGACACAGTTTCATTCATTTCAGTTTTGCTTGGTTTGGTTTTCTTTAGGAGGGTTAAAAAAAAGATAACATTCTTTAAACCCTCAAGATACCAAGTATTACATAAAGCTCCATCCAGGCATTTTGGCATGTAAAGTCATCCAAAGCTTGGTTAGCCAAATATTGTTCAGGAACTGCTTTTAGCCAGCAGTGAATTTCATTGTATGGGAAGCTAATGTGGCCAAGAATCAACTCAAAAAAGCTAGAAAATATGGTTGGCAAGCCTGGGCAAAAATTAATCATGTGGCCCAAATATTCTGGATTTTTTTAATTTATCTAAAATGGGAAGTTTATCTGTTTTTGCATGTTAGTTTTTGATATGCCATGTAACAGATTTCATTCTGAACTTAAAGGCCCTTTTACCATTGAGACTCCTGTTATTTAGAACAGCTTACACCACAATCTGGAAAAAACATTAAAGAGAGGGCTTCTCTGTGGCCTGAGACAGAAAGACAATTGTTGTAAAAACCACCAACTAAATTGAGCTTAGAGCTGCCCTCTGAAATTCCTTAACACTTGTGATCAGTGACAAGACCTATGCCCCCTACTCAGAAATCCCTGCTTCATCTCAGCCCACACTGAGCCATAATTACCTAGGGCTTACTGTTACATAATACTGGTACAAGCCTCCGACTGCACACCCTACAACACTGGACTCCTACTGCATTGTAGTGCATGACTATGCAGCTTATTGCTTTGGCTGTGTGCATATGAATGTTGGTTTTCTGTGTTGGCTGAGTTTGTGGGAAGGAAAGAAGGAAGGAAAGAAGAAAAAAAGGAAGCAGGGAAGCGAGCGAGAAAGAAGGAAGCTAATAGGAGAACGTGGTGTTATGCAGCCTAAGCCTGCTGTGCATTATTCCTGGTGTAAAGTAACTGTAGTGTCAGTGATTTGAGGCAAAAGAGGCAAAGGGCTTTACTGGGTCTGCTTGCGTCAGCTAAGCCTGACAAATACAAGGGAGCAGTGACGGCATGCATTTTTGTGCCTTGGTGGTGTGTCAAAGCAAACACACACGAAGTCATTTCATTGGCTTTAGCGCTACATGAGACTCTTTTCTTGTTTCTTGTTTCTTTATCCCCTCTGTAGTCAACCTTTTCTCAACCACCCAAATCCTTCCTCCGTCAGATATTTTTACACGTTCATCGCTGTTGATCAGATCGTCAGCATTTCTTTATGTTATGCAACCTAACAAAAGACTTTAATGTGGTGTGTGTGTGTTTCACAGAGGGCTGGGGGTGGATGGTTCAGGGCCAGAGGTGACAGCCGAGCTGAAGCACATGATTTTTTTTTTTTCATCCTTCTCTTTATTCCTTCAGAGTCAAATCTTTTTGCCACTTTCACTTCTCCTGAAAATACACACTGCTAGTCTTTCTATTCCCTTTATGAAATGACACATCATCCTCTCCGGTTGTTTGATTTTTGCCCCAGCATGCAATTGTTACTCTCTGTTGTCGTCTTTCTTACCACCTTATCAGCATATTTTCCATGATGAAAACATTCAACTCTGAATACATGCATCATTAGCCGCTCCGTGTCACTTTAACGGTGCAGTCATACATCAAAAGACCTGGGAAAAACTGCACTGGAAGAAGGGAACAAATGTTCCTATTGAACTAAGGAGTCACATGGTGAAGCATTCAATCCCCTTGTGGCAACCAGAAAAAGAAATCCCATGATCATCTTTCTGTGTTCAGTGAACACAGAAAGACTGGGTGTTTGTGAGTAAGGGAGAAAAAAGAGAGCTAGCAAGGCAATTGCACTGCATGGCCAGTAACATTGGACAGCCCATCTATCTCAAACTCCACCTCTCCTTGCCTGCAGCTTCTAATTCCCCCAAGGGGCTGTTGATGGTGTCACATGCGGCTCTCAGCAATATAGAGCCACATCATTTTTTTGGGGAATATTGCTGTTATTTACCGAACCAATCTCTGTCTTCTGCCGGCCTCGCAGCCACAGCAGTCCATCAAGCATAAATCATTTATGAGTGAGATCACTGCACCACAACAGAAACCTCCCCCCGCCAGGCTTCCCCACTCCCCTCTCCACCCACATGTACACATATCCATAAACACACATCCATGTGACATTAAGTTAAACCCAGTCCTGTAATTTTTGAGACCAACGTGTCGCCATTCTCATGTCACGACATACTGCAGGAAGTTGTATCTGCAGCCTTTAGCAAAAAAAAAAAAGATGTCTGAACCCCTCATTAGAGTTAATTACATCCCTATCTCCTTTTGTTCATATGATCCCAGTGCTGTGATCACTTCTTGAACCCTGTCTGACCACTCACTGTGCAAGTGTCTGATCAGATAGTGTACTCCCAGGCCATTCCCATTCCCAAAGCCATTAGGACACTTCATTCAGGGCTAAATGCAAAGATGACCTCCAGCCATGTCCATTGCTCCAAATTTAGGTCAATCAAAACAGGGCTTTCAGTATTCTCCATAGAGCTTTTATGCAGTGTTCTGCCTCAAGTCTGAACACATAACCAGCACTTATGTACAGCCATACATAGAAACGTAATGATTTAAACAAAAAAAAGTAGTATGGGAAAATAGCAGATCATTATCTTGACACTTTAACACAAAAACAGCTAATGTGAGGTAATTTGTTCATTTAGAAAGCAAGACAGTGTTCCTCTGGTGAGCAGGTAGCACTTAGCATGTCTTTGCCTGGTCTAATTCAAGACCTTCCTTTAGCTTAGTCAGACTCTTGAAGGTAGTTATTCTCCCTTCATCGTGATAAAACCTTATCTGCATCAACAGTGTTGCACCACCATCAAGGCTGTCAGGCTAATGCAGTTAAAAACAGATGGCCCTCAGCTACTATTATTATTACTTTGGACAAGTAGGTTTTTTTCAGTAGCTGCTAATTAGGCTTCATTTGAGGCTGTACCAAGAGGTAAAAGGATAAACTGAACATGTGGAATGCAGGGTTTTTTGTCATTCATACTTTCATGAACCCTCAGGAGACGATTTTCAATACCACAGCTCAGAGAACATTATGTAACAGGCTTGCAATACCTCCTATACACCCTGTGTAACAATATATAGTGCAGCCAATATTTATATGTTATCCAAAGAGCTAACCAATGCAGAATTAAACATCTCTCATGTAGGAGTTTACTCTTTTGTGCTGAAGTGTGTCGTGATTCATGTAGATCCCAACCAGATTTAATACACACTGCATGATAAAACTTTTGAAATATTCAGAAAATAAAAGCAGCAAATCAATGCTCGATATGAAAATAAGCACACAACATTAGAGAGTAAATTCCTATAGGACATAAAGTTACATATTTATTTTAAAGTACTGCAAGTCTGCTCAGGACCATTTTCTCTTCAGTCATATTTCTGTTAACTCATACACTGTTGGTTACTTACATGCCAGACGCTTGTTGTGGTTGGCTGAGCCAGTAGACGACATGATCCAGAGGATGTGGGACTGGCTGAGGAGTGCGTTCTGCCCTTTAAGTGTGTGGATTTTTTCTTGTCCCCCTTCCTGTCAAGGCTCCAGGACAGGATGCTGGCGTGTGTAGTGGCTGGTCATCTAGTCATTGCATTTCTTGACTCTGGCACCAAAGACTATCAAAGACACCACACTGACATTACCCTTCACCTCCCTCCCCTCTTCTCCTCTCTTTATTCTACACTGCTCTGCCTTTTTTTTGCTGTGTTTACTGCCTCCCTCCCCCCTTTTCTGTTCGCCTTTGCTGCTCTCTTTAAGGTTTTCCCTCTCACTGCTTCACATTCTCATCTCGGCCGCCTTACTGTGTCTCTCACACACACAAACAAACACACACACACACACTCTTGGTCTCTCAGTCAGACAGGCAGTAGGGTTGTAAGGAGCTGTGCAGCTTAGGAATGGGGGAAGAGTGATAGTGGGCTACGGCATTGTGGCCTGTACCAACTGGTGACAAGGAGGGGGTCAGCAGGATCAGGAAGAGTGTAGGCTTTTTACATAATATGAAGGAATATACCAGGATTGGACCCCTCCCATCTTAGCTATGCTTTGCTTTAGATTTGTGCTTTATTTATTCACTTTGTTGTAGGATGAAAGCTTTAGAAGTGAACTGTGATAAGAGAAAATTACCACAGTCTCTTCAGCATAACTGGGGGAAAAAATTCAATTTACATGAATACCACACTTTATGTTGTTCATAAGAAAGTCTATATAGGAATATAAATTTGATGATGTGCTTTCCCCTGCGTCATATCATATGACATTTATTGTCCATGTGTGCTCATGAAATAGTTTCATGTAGGCCTAGCAACCAAAGACAAATAAACAAAAACAAAAATGAAGCATGTGATTTGATGACAGTGATGGACGAGATGAATGATGAAGCTGATTTTTTTCAATGGAAATTTAAATATAACCTACAAATTCAGATGATGTTCACATGAGAATACATACATGAGCGCAATGGCAATCCTGAGAGCCTTGTTGTATTGTATTTCATTGGACTGTGAATTGTCACCTGTCATTTGAATTTAGTTTTTCCTTTGTATAAATAAAACATTTCCACCATATATTTGATGCAGAAAAGGCAAAAGTTAGTGCATAAAAATTAAGGAGATGCGGAAGCTGAAGTTTTTGATGATCCCCAGCCCAGTATTTGCATACATCCCTCCTTGAAATGAAGAGTTTGCCTTAAAATTCATTAAAAGAGTATTACAGAAATTTATT
Source organism: Ctenochaetus hawaiiensis (assembly GCA_029783645.1). Taxonomy (NCBI): domain Eukaryota; kingdom Metazoa; phylum Chordata; class Actinopteri; order Acanthuriformes; family Acanthuridae; genus Ctenochaetus; species Ctenochaetus hawaiiensis. Next base: position 18,547,983 of record JAPZDY010000002.1, on the reverse strand, counting down.
TTTGTGCTTCTATAAAAGTCAAGAATTCTGAGGACACTTTTTAAAAACACCAGTAAGAAATCATGCTCATTCTTTCTGTGTGGCTGCACTTAGGCAAAGTTAGCTAAATGCTAACACCATCATGCTTGCTTTTAAAAAAACTGAATCCTTTCCCCTCCCATAATTCATTTTAACAGTATCTTTACATTACATCATCCTCTCTGAAAAATGTGCACTCCATCCCCTCAAACTACAGGCTCATATTTAAATATTTGTTTCTCAAGTCCAAACTGAAATTGCTTTGGTGGTGTTAAGAAATGTTGTTTTCTCAGACTTGACAAAACTCCTCCAGAGCCACATAAAACATTATACAATTCTTCTCGCCGGCTGAGTCATACTCAATACGATCAGTAACATAAAATAGAATACAAATCATTTATTAATGAAACAATACTAAGTCATTTGTATCTGTTGAGAGCCCAGGTGTTGGAAAATCCATTTGTCTGGTACAAATTCCCCCTCAGCACTGCTTTGTATATTTAAATAGCATTTTAATTTCTGAGAAGGACCTTTTTAATGGACAGTTTGACCACTTGCCTTCTAGAAAAGTGTGGCTGTGCATCTGCACAACTTATTAACATTTACATCTGCACTGCTATCAAAATGTTGAGGAACCGATTGCCCTTTACTGGGACTTGGTATCAATTAGGTTTGATGGCTAATTAGAAAGTACACTAACAATTATGTATGAATAATAGCATAAGGTCATGTTAACCCTGAGAAATCCCATCATCCTTTGTACTATTGACAAAGTTTGTGAAATAAGAGCAAATTGGACAATTAAATAAATATAAAGAAAGCGATTCGTAACAAATCAGTCTTTTCCTAGTGTGTGTTAAAAGAGTCTTTTCTTAATGTAAGACTGAAAAGCAGTATAAGCATTTACCAACCTGTAATTAAGCACACACACATACAACAACACAACACACTTTTAAAAACACACTAGCTTTCCACAAATACCCACACTACTGCAAATGCACACTCTAACTGTCACACATGGGGAGTTAATGGGCACTTAGCATCATGGGTACTTGCAGGTCCCTAATAAGAGGCTTCTACTGGCCAATTACATCACACATCAGCTGCAAGAAGGCAGTTCCTGTCTAACCATTAATGTCATGGAAAGCTCATAGCAGACTAAGTAAGGAGATAAAGAAGTTTAATACGAAATGATTCATCGCCTGTTCTGCTTCCATTTGGATGCTGTGGTCCTCTGTGAACTCTGCGATGATTAATAACAGTTTCACAGGCAACCCATTTAGACATCTGATTTGCATCAGATATCACACCCGTGTTTAAAACCGGGGGCGCATAAGGTCAGCCATATCTTTTTTATAGTCTTGACAACAACTCATAACCCTATTGACATTTCTCAGCAATGTGAGAAAAGATTTTCATCGTCACTTCATATGCAAACACCTCATCCACTGTAGAGTGGATCACACTGAACCTCCAAGGTCTCTGATCTTAAACTCATTGGTGAGTCAATATTGGCATCTGCTGGTGAAGATTGGGTATTACATCGGAGCTCACACATAGGAAATCACCTGCTGTGTAGTCGACTATGCAAGCACAAGACTTCCCTCCTTAAACGTTGCTGTTTTTTTGCAGCACAAAGGGGTTTTTGCCCCCCTTGATCAGAAATATGCCTTAATTTGGGCAGATTGATATTTCACATTTGTATCTCAGATTTCAGATACTCCAGGGTTTAATTCATTCAGGTGTACAAATGGGGATTTCCAGTGACTGTTACACAGTGTTATAGTGAGGGTGCGTGTGAGTGTGTGTGTGAGTGTGAATGTGTGTGTGTGTGTGTGTTGCGCTTGTTGCTCTCTCAGGTCTATCAGTGCTGGCTTCCTCTTTGAAACTGTGTTGTCTCAATTTTCTGCAGCATGGTCTCTGATGTGGCTAGTGAGTCATACTGTGGTAAATATACGCATTTGCGCATGCACATATGTATGCACACACACAGAGAGGCACAGTCACAGACACATGCATTCACATCTAGACACATTATTCATGGTCACCATTGTTAATTTTTCCCTTTGCCTTAGATTACTCTTCAGGTTGAGCAACACGCGGGGAGCCTGCTGACACAAGCTGCTGGATTTTCTCGGTTTGAACAACACACGACTGAGCCTTAGCGACAGACAGACAGAGAGAAAAAAAAAAAAAGTTCATGTCTTTACTTCACATCTTCACAGCCGAACCAGACAGTAAAGTCAAAGCTTTCAAACTTTATTAAAAATATCATATTGTGCTGTATGGGGGATATTCTGGGGGTCACCATGGCAACAGACATCCAAGTGCCAATTGCACGAGCTGGCACACCTGCCTGCCAGCATTCCAACTTGTGCCTCTGAACCTTCTTGTTCGACAGTATCTAGGTGCTCTTTGCTAAATGTGGCAGGACGGAGAGGCGACAGTAGCAGTGCTTTTGTTCTCAGAGAGAGGAGCACACAGCTCCGTCAAGGTGTTAATTAGCCATTGTGAGATGTGAAAGTTGCGAGGATTGTGCTTACTTCAGCTGTGAATTGCACAACCTTTTTGTGTGAAACTGAGCTTTGTCTTGCCAGACTTTGTAAGGATTGCACATAGTGAGTGACAGCTTCTTTGAAAAAAAAAGAAAAGAAAAGCTCTTTATAAATACTGTACAACCACCACATTTAATACTCTCTCCGGTACAGTATACCTACCTTTTAATTGATTGAAAGTCCCTGACAGCACCAAGCTTGCCATAGCATGACACGTCTCGGTAGTTCTTTGTTTTCTGGATGTTGTATGTGGCAATATATAGTTCAATCAAGGTCTCAAATTTGCAATAGACAGAGCTGTTTGATTGTGGTATGCATCCCTGCGGATGAGCTGTGAAAGTGTGCACATGAAAGGATCACTTATGGTTTAACAAGATGGTTTGAAATGTTAGTTTTGCAAGTGTGTGCAGAGTTTTTCAGGGTCTAAATGAGATCTGGTGACTCATGTTGAGAAAACAGGCTGCATGGACTGAGTGACTGACGGTATCGGTTTGACTCGGCATGTTGAGCCTTGCCTCTGATATACAGCAGCGAACTTTAGATTTTCTTGTGGATATTAGTCATTGTCAGATAAAAAAGCAAACCACACAGTAAAATGGTTTGGGTGACCTGTAAATATAAAGGCCAATCATAATTTGTGTTTCCTGTCCGTAAAAATGTCAGATGTTGTGTTGTGATATTATGCATTTTGCGAGTCAACAAAACAATCAACCACAGCATCACCCAATGTAGGAAGTTTCCATTATACAAATGTAACAACACAGTGATTAAATCTGTAAATGCTAAATGCTACGGTAAAAGTCATTTCCTGAGAATATTTGAATCTGTCTAATAACATACTGAACAGAACCTGTGAAAGGATTTGTTAGGCGATACTATGATAAAAAAAAAAAAAGACAGAAAAAAGATGCCAATATGTCACACATTTAAATGACTCTATTGTTTATGTCTCAGATTGCCTCCCTAGAGATTGTGTGTATAACAGTTCATGTTTGAAAATAAAGTAACATTTGGATGATTCTGTGTGCATGCGCTCTTGTGTGTGTGTGTGTGCGTGCGTAAATATGTGCATGAGTATGTGAGTCACGCACCACTATCTATCCCCCTGGGCCTCGAGTTCTGATGCCCATCTTTCAGCTCCTCTACTGCACACTGAACCCAGTGAACCTTCTGCTGTTTACACTCTCCCCCTCCTCCTGCTCGCTCTGTCTCTATTTATCTCTCTCACACACTCTCATGCTCATCCATTCTCCCTCCATCTCTCTCTTACTTTCTCCCTCCAGCTCCCTACAGCACATCTTTCTTTCTCACGCACTCACGCTCTTTTGTGTTCTTAGCCTTTTTCTCTCGCAACCCTTTCTCCGTCTTCTCTTTATAACTGTGTCTCTGTGTATCGACCTTTGCAGATCAAGACTTTATTCAGACTCAGACAGTTTCCAACTCTATATGGTTCAGTCAGACACTCAGGGTCTCTCTATGATAGGGTTGTCTCTTTTAGTGTATAGATGTGCAGCCAGAGAACGAGACAGACAGAAAGAGAGGAGATGACAGAGGGAGGAGTGGAACGAGAGATAAAAACGGAAAGAAAAGGGATGTTAGTGCTTTTCAGACACCCAGGCTTTCTATTTGAGATGAAGCTGAAGATAGAATGACCATAGTTATCTTCTTTATTCCCAGCCTCCGTCCTCTCCTCATTGCTGTCCTCCTCCGCATCCTCATCATCTCATTGCCATCATCACCATCACCGTCCCTCCAAACACAAACACACTCATTCCATCAGGTTGCAGAAAGTCGAGCAGCTGCTGTTTCGTCAGCCCTCTGCTGCCCACACCAAGCCCCTTCTGTCAGTTACAACTTTGTCCAACGGCAGACTGCTAACAATTTGGCTCTTTTATCTGTTTGTGTGCATGTCTGTGTCAGCAAAATCTCCTTTTTCATGAATGAGGATATGCGTGTGTGTGTGTGTGTGTGTGTGTGCGCGCGTGTGTGTGTGGGCATAGTGTGACTAGGATAGTAAGAGAGGAAGGTACAGGGGGAGGAGTGGGGTGTTATGGGGGGGAGGGGGTGGCATGCCACTCCTGTCAGCTCTTCCAGGAAGCATGAAGCGCCGTTTTAAGTAGCTGGATTATTTAATTTTACCCACCCAACCCCCCCACCCAAAAAAGAAAATCTAAAAAAAAAAAAAAAAAAAAAAAAAGACAGTACGTCACCTCTGGCTCCGGAGCTCTGAATTGCTTTGCTTGCACATCTCTGGTGCATTGTGGAACTGAAACAAGCTATTTATAATCCTGCTTAAATGTGAGTTAATTGTGTACGTGTTAGACGAAGCCTATAAGTCCAGCAACCTGTGTAGAAGAGCTGAGAGGGGATGCGTATCACATGGCGAGCGATTCAAAAGTGCACATCTAAATGTGACAACAAACAGTTTGTGTGTATAGGTTATGATATGCATTTGAAAGTGTGTGTGAGTGTGTACGGTACAGTACATAGCATAAGCGTCCTTGTATGTGTGTGAAAACACTTACTGTGTGCAGTTGCTATAACGGGAATAATACCCTCATCATTAGTAACAGATTTTACTTCCATGCAACAACCAAACGGTTTCACAGCCTCAAAATCTTCAATCATGCATTAAAACAACAGGAATGTTACTTTAGCACGCGCCTGTTGCGCGTTTATAAATGATGCTTGTTGCTTAATAATGTGTATAGATGCGATTGATTCAATTTTTTTTAACACTGTCATGCCTTTTTCTCCCTGAGGCAAAAGCAGCCCCCTCTTGGCAGCGTTTCTTCACTCGGTGGCACACACTTGAGAACCCGGGGCCTGGTCACGGATAGCTTAGATACACTGTAAATGGCTAATCGGGTATCAAACCAGCGGAGAAGAAAAAGCGCCTCCACTCCGTGTCTCATTCATTATTCACAGCCAGCAAATGAAGTTGGTACAGTGGGAGCCATCAATTATATATGAGAGAAGGTAGGAGGGAAAGAGAGAGAGAGAGATGAAGGGGATAGAGAGAGGTTTACCTAGCATGCAGCAGAGCTTTAGCATGTCAATGAACATCACAGCGGCGTTCGGAAACCTTCATGCGCACGGCTTCTCAGGTAATGCACTCTCGAGGCCGAGGACCTCTACATAGAAAGCCTCTGAGAAAGATCTCCTTAAGTGTGCGTGCACCTTTCACACCACACCGACAACAGCATTTACTTGATAATGACTCACTATGCTAACTTTTTAGTCCCCTGGTTCACTTTTGCACTGGTGTTTTTCTATGGCTCGCTGCACTGACACAGTCATTACGAAACTGCAATGGGCCTTTTTACAAATGTTGAGCGACAGTCGCAGCATCCCCTCGGCAGGTTACAGCTCGTTCTGAAACCAGGATATAAAATTGGTCCAGATGCATCATTGTAGAATTAACCTCCACACAAACTTTGATCTCTTCTTCTGTTTGAGTCACACTGGCCTTTTTTCTGGCCTATTTACTCCCAGTAACTACAGTATGCAGTACGCAGTTACGTGAAAAAGACCACAAGCAGATTTTCTGATATAATTAAGTGGCGATTCTGGAAATTAAGGATAACATAGGCATCAACACAAACACTGCACTGGCGTTGACATTTTTGTATTGATTCACTGATTATTTGAAGAAATTGTTCATCGTGGCATCTTCAGTACTTTCTAATTGATTCTGCGTTACTTTTGATATCATAATCTTTCACAGTCAAAGATCTTATCTGGTTGAAACTAAGAGAAACGAAGAGAAAAGTAATAGCTTTGATTGTTTATTCAATTTATGGGACTTTCCTGGAAAATCAAAGAGGCTACGTTGCCTCAAGTGGATGTTCATGTTCTTCGGTGCCAGCGAACCACAGAGCAGTTTCACAACACCAACCTGTGGCACTTGAATATACATTTGCTTTACCGTGGGGCCGTCCCATACATGCATATAAGTAAATACACATTTGAGACACACCACAAAGACTGACAATTGTAGTGTAAAAAGTCTAAATGCAGCTGTTTTAAATGAACTCCCATTGTTGTGGTTAAAGAGTCTCACTGTGTGAAGTTGTAAAGTCCCTGTAGGAATATTTGTATCAATCTCTCTGTCACCTCGCTGTTCGTTAAATGTCAGATATTGGCTTTTGGAAACTGCTCTATTTGTGCCGTCTGTATTTGGTGTTTGTGCGTTAGTGTGTGTGTGTGTGCGTTAGTGTGTGTGTGTGTGTGTTAGTGTGCGTGTGTGTGTGTGTGGGCAGAGAGGCTGTTTGATGTGAGTCAGATCCAAACCCAGGCTGGTTTCTCTCACATGTGTGTGGGACGCATCCAGATGGCTCCACAGGACTGCACAAATGTCACTCTGATAATGAGACAACAAGCCCCGTTGAAATACAGGTAGCAGGGCTGTGGTGCATGCTTGCACACACACACACACACACACATGCACAAACACACACTCAGAGATGGAGGGAGAGAAGGGGAGAAAAAAAAGAAAAAAAAGAGGGAGGCAACCAAACAATGAAACAAATGAAATGCATGAAAAACTACAAGAGTGCACTCAGTAGAGTGACAATCTGCACCAGACCTACAGTGAAGATGGTGGTGAAGGGTATAAAAAACAGGCATTTATTCATCTTCTTTTGCACTTATTTTAAAACATATCAGGTATGAAGTCAATCTGCAGTGCTCTGGTTTAAGATGAGAGCAAACTTTCCATGAATGTTTGTTTTAGAGCCACAACAAAGGCAAAAAACGTGACCTGAAACAGACTGAGCAAGCTTTGTTCTTAGCTCAGCCAATTGCTTTTAATTTCTTTTTGCTACATTTTCCTCAGAGGAATGAAGATTCCCAACTGAAGCAGTCGCTGATCACTTGCAGCACCTACAAGCCGGCTAAGAAGAGTGAGGAGTCAGCAGTCAATGATGGCATAAAAACAGAGCAGTCAATGAAAAAAGGTTTTTTTCAAAAATTGTGAATCACCACGACCGTGAGAGGTCCTTGATCATGCAGTCATAAATGTGCACAATAAATGTTAGACTGTCGGGTCCAGTGGTATGCAGGAATAGCTGTGCACACATGATCATACACCCACACTGACAAATGTATGATCTCTTTCACACTTATGCATGATGGAGGTAATATTTTAACAGTCTGATCAGGATGTAAATGTTCTTAAAGATCATCTGATCCATAATGAGGCGTCTTTATCTCTCTTCGGCATCGTGACCTGCAAGGGATGATGAATTTTTGCAACCGACCTGTGCAAAATGACAAAATGACAACTTTTGTCCCTTCCAGTCCTCGGGGGTCATCGCAGGTCGGCGCTCAGTTGCCATGGGAACAGGAGACACGGAGGAAAAATTCTCCTGAGAGCTAAACAGTGACACCTTATGCCGTCTCTGACAGACTCGGCTGAGTTGCACATACAAGTGTTAAAGCAGGAGTGAGAAGTTGTTGTTTATTTAATTTTTCTTACGAGTCACAAGAGTGGCCCGTCAACCCCTACCTCTTTTTTCACACTCCCTCTCCTTCTCTTTCTCTCTCCTGCATGTAAAAACCCATTTTCACACGTACCCTTGTGGGCATTTGCTCACACATATTTTCTTTGTCTGCATCACTCCACACAGTAGTTCTCTCACACTATATATTCCTGTTATTTTGAACAGCAAAGCGCAGGTGCAGCCCTGTCTGCGTGTGTAAGTGAGATAGTATCTGTTATTCCAGCTCCCCGACTGCTGTGACCTAATGTAACTATTACACCTACATTGTCAAACCTCCAACAGCTCAGTCAGCCTCATGAGGTTACTGCACCTGTTTGTCTAACACACGCACAAACACACACTTCATATATCAGCCCACAGTCGCAAAAATACTAATCCACTGACAGCATTATGATCCGAGGTGAGTTTGTGTTCAGTGTGTGTGTGTTTGTGTGTTTGTGTATGTGTATGTGTGCGGTGTGGGTGGCGCTGCTGCTGTATCAAACACCGTCCACTGC
>JAPZDY010000002.1:18527166-18539309 GCA_029783645.1 Ctenochaetus hawaiiensis | reverse complement strand
AAAAATACTAATCCACTGACAGCATTATGATCCGAGGTGAGTTTGTGTTCAGTGTGTGTGTGTTTGTGTGTTTGTGTGTTTGTGTATGTGTATGTGTGCGGTGTGGGTGGCGCTGCTGCTGTATCAAACACCGTCCACTGCTGGCAGCGAATTTCCTCTGAGGTGATCTGTTATAGTGACAGAGCAGCAAGTATTTTTAGCCAGAGAGAAAGGACAAATAATGAAGCAGGAAAGACAAAGGTAGACAACAAGGGGACGAGAAAAGAGAGAGAGAGAGAGAGAAATAGGAAGGGAGAGAGGGGAAGGGGGAGAGAAGAGAGAGATAGAGGGGGAGTGAAATGTGAGGGTAAACCAAAACCACCTGGATGTTGCTGACTTGCTGCTCTTCTGTTTAGAGCACAGTCTATATACATCACATTACACACTCACATGCCCACACATAGCTCATGGTCATGCACACAGACACACACACACACACACGCACACAAGCACCTTAATGTGTATAAAAATACAGCAACACACTGATCTTAACAGATCAGATGCTGCCAAAAATTAAAGTATAATTCCAATTTATAACAACTTAAAGGGTTTGTGTTAGTTTTAAAAGTTTTTTCACTCAACAAAGTAAACGCTAGAATCTCGATAGACATCAATGCAGTTAACAAACAGAAAGGTCAGGATTTAACCACAAAGCTCTAAACTGTGTGACGGATGTTTTCAAACCCAACGATGATCAATTAAACAGAAAAAACAACCAGCAATCACTTTGATCATTCATTTTTTTCATTTTTTGTTGCGATAGTGAAAAATATGTGACACATTTGCTGGTTTCAGGTTCTCCTTTCAAGTTGGGAGTCAGTACAATTAGTGGAACAACTTAAACAGCACTGACAAAGCATTTACGCAGAAAGAGAAACGGGGAGTGAAATAGTACAGCAGGGAGGACGGAGATTGTGATAGACTTCTTCTTTTAACTTCTCCTTTTTCTCAATGGATTTCTTACAAGACCTGGACTTTGGTTTTTGGTTCCGTTACCACGGTAGCAGGCAGCTTCGGCCTTAACCTCAAAGTTGCGGGTAAAACAATGCAAAGTGTTCAGAGAGGTGGTCGGGACAATCTCGTTTGCACACACACACACACACACGCAAGTCCTGAGGCCTCTTTGAAGCACAATGTCCCCTCTCTTTCACACACACTTAGTCTCTCACACACACATATTTTCTCTCTCCCCCTCTCTTTCTCTCTCTCTCTCTTTTTCTATCTATCTCTCTCCCTGGTTTGTTCCCTGAGTCAGCACTCTGTCTCAGCTCCAGTTTCTCTACCCCGGCCCGCATCTGCCCGCCTGCCTGCAGGACACTATTAGGACATCACTCTGTGTATGTGTGTGTGTGTGTATGCGTGTGTGTGTGCGCGTTTGTGTGTGAGTGAGTGTCAATGTGAGCCAATGCTCGTGTGTGCGTGGCATTGTGGGAGAGAGCTACTGTTGCATTTACGTGGTCAGGTCCTTTCAACATCTTATGCAATATGATATTTTTCACTTTGCGAGTAACCCCGGATATTTCTGTCTGCTCCACCGAATCAGCTATTGTACCAGCGCACCATAAAAGATGCACATCTCCTCTCACTCTTCCAAAAACACTCCCAGTGGGTTTTGCATGTTGTAGTGAATGTGTGTGTATGTGTGTGTGTGTACTACTAGTTCTGCTAACAGGGCCCAAAAATAGCAAACTGGAGAGGTGTGAAGTAGAAAAGGAAAGGACACTTTAGTAGAGGAGTAACTGACACGGGGTGAGTCACTTTCACACAGGCAAACACACACTTGCACACACACACACATACATGCACACACAGTGTTTGCTCATCCAAACTTATACGCATACATCCACACATATGCATGTAAAATGTATACAAAAAGTGACAAACACAGAGAGTTGTGAATTTGTAACTTTGCTGCTGAGTGCTGAGTGTGTGTGTGTTCACACAGGAATCACGGGGTTTGTGTCTCAGTGCCATGTGATTGGCTGTTTTTCTCAGTTTGTGTGATTCCAATTGTCTACAGTCATTACAGCCAAAGATTCCCCATCTTTGGCCACACGCTCGTTGTGACTTCATAAGCTCAGTTACCTTTTTTTTTTTTTTTTCTCAATGGATTTCGATCGTCTCTCTCTCTCTCTCTCTCTCCGAGCTGTGCAGGCCCACTGCAGAATGTGAAACTGTGATATAGTGCGGTGCTGAATTTCCTCCGGGGCACCTGACTCCAGCAGGGTCAGGTTTCATCCACAGTGACCCTGACACCCCTTCTGTGTATAATAAATTTGTTACGGTGTGTGTGACTTTTTACACCCTGTGCGACACCCTACGCATCACCCAAGACTGTCCACACGTGTGTTGCACCCACTGACTGCACATCACTGACACCGACACACATGTAAAATTAACAGCTTTGGTTGATTTAGATTGAAATAATCATGAGTGTAGAAATTTTTCTGGCACTGTGAGATCACAAATGCCTGATTTACGTCATCTGGAGTGTCACTTTTAGTCTTTTGCTGACTATATCATCTTAGTTTGAGTGGAATGTCCAAAATTGTTATGTATTGGTAAACTGATTTGTCATTTCTGCCTCACTGAGTCAGCAGTATCATCGGTGAACTGAGGAAACCCAAAGTTTTAAAATGCACAATCTCGAATCATTTCACTCTCATTTTTGATAACTATACAACTTGTTGTTTCCAAGTTCTATTTACATCAGCGTTTATAGGATGTTGTAGAGTGAATGCAGAAGTGAGACTGGGAGAGACAGAAGGAGAGAGGAAATGATACCAAGACGTTTTGGCCTTTGCAGTGCCTAATGATCACAAGAGCAAAAGATACATTCACGCATATGAACACACACACACACATGCGCACCATGTGATCTTCTCGATAAGTGCTGTAGTCACCCCCTCCCACTCTTTCTGGTTGTATGATCACAATCTCCCTCCTACTCCTGAGCTCCAGTCAAACAGAAACTTTCAAAAGATAACGCTAGCTTGACTTGAAATCACTGATGACCTTTGACAAAGCAATGTAGATTTTGTTTTTTTTTAAATTCACGTTCAGTGACATGTACAGCTGGCAGAGATAAAAAGAGGGTCTTTAAATTTGTACACCTTTACATCTGTTAAAAATGTCCTAAGTGTCCATATACATTTAAGGCTTGCGTTTGTTGATGACTCAGAATCTAAAGGGGGATGTAAATGCTTATAATAGCTCTGACTAGTACCAAGCTGAGTAAAAGAGAACATGATCTATGGAGGTTATAGAGCGCTGATGCAGCTGTAATCGTGGCCAGGACACTTTTGTTTGAGTGAAATAGCTTTTCTTATTCTTATTTTTAGAGTTAGCAAACTTAGCCTGATGTTGCCTTCCAATGCACAAAAAATATTATATACAGTTATTAAAAAAACTTAATTTGTAACTATTATATTAGAGGTTACTAACTTTTTAGAGACTCTTGGCTGAATTTTCTAAGAGGCCTGCACTGAGCTAAACCATACAAAGTTGACTGAAAAGTTTTTGGCCTGAGGGCAAAAAAAAAAAAAAAAAGAGATGACTTACACAGCACGTAATACATGTGCATGCAGTTTTATTCTTTGCGTGACTTTGCAGAAAGTTTGCAGAAAACAACTACAGTTGAATTTCTGTTTCGGGTAAAAGAAAAATCTCAAGTCAGCACTGTCTGAGAAAATGAGCAACATTGTCCAGGAATGCAGGTTTAAACTCAACCTTCGCCTTATTCACCTGACTTCTTCTTCAGATGGCTTCCTCTATCTCAGGACGTACAAGGAGGTCAGGGGTCATCATTTCGACAATGATGATGGTGTGAGAACTGTTGTGGATGATTTTCTGGAAGTCAAAATACAGACTTTTACAAAGAAAGGCTACATGTGCTCCACCATCACTGTACTTCAGGTCTAAATGTGGGAGGGGGCTGTAAAAAAAGTGCTAAATTTTCTTTAGCTGACCTCTTTTAATCTAAGGCCATGAATTTATCAACCAGTCATTGTGTAATTATTTAAATTATAGCTTGTACTCAAAGCACTGTATTACGTAATGCATCATTTTTAACTAAAAGTCTCTATATGGATGAGTGAATTTGTACAAGAATATTTATTTAACGTCGATCAATTATTTATCTATTTCTAGCCGAGGTGTTTTAGGTTACAATTGACGCAACTGAAAGGACAACAAAAGAAAAGGAAAGAACAATTTTTTAACTGTTAAAGATCAAATCAAATCAAATCAAATTAAATTTATTTGTAGTGAAAGAAAAAGAGATAATTGGATAATTGCTTTATCCAGCAGGAGAAACTGTGATCAGAGGCAAATAAAGCCTCCTCTTTGACTTTTAACTCAGCAGGCGCAGGTCATAGCTTCAACCTCCTTCAGACATTGTGCTGTGGAGAGATCCCTGCCTCGTAAGCCGCTCATGTGACCCGCCTGACACTTCAGCTCTGGACTTGAGTCAAATGTTTTGGCCACGATGACAGAGCCGGAGAGATAGTGGAAGTGCTCACCCAGGGGCAGTTTTAAAGGCGTCAAAGTAAATGTTTGTCAGTGAGTTAGAAAACTGAGATCATGAGAGTGCAGGGCCAGTTCAGACAGGACTGTTTTAAGTCTAGTAAACACTTTTTTTTTTAATACACTAATAGAAACGACTATGAATGTTGAAAATGTAATGACAGCAGTTCTTCTGCCACTTTCATTTCTCAAAACCGGGTGTTGTTTATCCTACACATTTTCTCAGCGAGATAAAGGAAGCCTCTCCCTGTGGGTTTATGCCAGGTCATATGTGATGGGAACTGGGGCACACAGTACAGTAAAGAGAGCATATGACTTATTGCTACATTACACAGGACATACTCATACCTCGCAGTGGTTTCACAATGAGATGTGTGAGTGGTCCTTTGTGGTTTCATGGCTGAAAGAAAAGCACATGATGCCACTGCACGCAGATCATGACCAAGTGATTAAGCTAAAAGAGAACTGCTGGTTCCTTATGACTGTGATGAAATCCTCAGTGTGTCAGATTTGACCAGCTGTTTTTTTTTTTACACCTCACCTGCTGTAACATGTCAGTGCATTGTGATTCTGTTGGCTCTCTCTCACCCCACGGTGCTGTGTGCCCGGCAAGCACACCTTTCCCATCATCCCTGTGGGCTGCAATTGGCCGATGGGCTAAGAGGCTGAGGTGTTGCAGCAAATAGCACGAGCCGTGGGCTGGTCCATTCTGCGACTCGAGGGAGGTTAATGAGTGAAGCTGCTGGGCTATCAGCCAAACATGAGCAGCAATGCTAAGGCTCCCACAATGAGCCTGACTGTATTACCACTGAGCTCTGTCTAATTATACACTCCCAGAACGGGAGAGAGACAGAGAGAAAGAGAGAGAGAGAGAGAGAGAGAGCATATCAAGGCAGGGAAAAGAAAAAGTTAAATGTCACTCTGTGTCAGAGAGACTTACTAAGAGGGATAAGTGTAGATTGAAGTTGTAAGGGCGAGATAGGAGGTGTGTGTCAGAGCGAAAGGGGAGAGAGACGGAGGGAGGGGGTTGGAGAGATCAAGCCAGAGAGAGAGAGAGAGAGAGAAAGAGCGCACTCACAGGGAGAGAGAGAGAGAGAGAGAGAGGGAGAGCAAAGAGGCGTTTAGAGAGTGAGAAGGAGGAGAGGCAGGAATAGGATGAAGGGAGGGGAGGCTGAGCAGTAGAGAGGAGGAAGAGACTCACAGTCTCAAAACTGGATATTCCTACGTGCCTGTTCTGCTGTCTGATCCAATGAGTAAACTCTCTGCTACCTGCTACGTAAAGGCACCCGGCGAGGTATGTGACCACACCGCTTCCTCCTGTGAGAGTGTGTGTGTTTGCGTGTGTGTGTGTGTGTGTATGGGAGAGAGGGAGCGCAGGTGCGTTAGCAACTTTGAATGAAAGGGATAAACAGACCATGCCGTGTGTTATGAATGCTCAGAGGAAACAGGTTTAGGAGTTACTGTACGCACATGTCATCCTCAGATGGGCTGGGTTAATTATAGGGAGGAATGATGTCTGAGATGTGTGTGTTCTGTGCGTGTGTCTAGGTGTGCGTGTTCTATGTGTGTGTGTGTTTGAGGGCATGTGGTAAACACTCATGTAAGTTGGCACCTGTGTGTGGGGGTGTTTGTGTGCACGGTAGAGAATAAGAGGGAGAGAGAGAGAGTGTGAATAAGAGGGAGAGTGTGACTGATCCAAAGACAATGAGTGTGTGAGGGAGACAGAGACAGACAAGAGGAAGAGAAAGAGAGAGAGAGAATAAGAGAGGTGGAGGTCCGTCACTCAGCCTGACGGCAGATCAGGACTTTCAGAATTAGAGCAGTGGGCTTAAATAGCCCTGGTCCAGAGATAGCCAGGGGCCCTGGAGGAGTCCGCTTAAACTGGGAGGGGACGGATACGAGATTTGGCAAGGGTGGGGTTGGTCGAGTTGGGGGAAATTTTGGATTGAGATAGGCTGAGGGAGGAGGAGAGAACAGGAGTGCAGATGTTGGTGTGAAGTCTGTGAAATATCACATGCAATCAAAGGGAGGATGTGCAGGTGCATCAGGCGCCTGTAATCTAACTTTTTTATCCAACCAGTGAACAGGACACATGAAAAAACTTGCAGGGGATAAACTTTTAATGTCAGCGTTAATTTTTAATCACAACTGAAAAAAAACCCAAAACTATTTGGTTGAATACTTGAAACATGTGTCCCACTATTGGGATCACAGAGCTATGTTTGGGGTTCTCTTACCCAATCTCTCCCCCGTTTCTCGCCATTCTCCGTGGAGAAATACTACGCCAGTGTGCATGATTATGATTTCTGTATGTCTATTTCTGCTACAGCAGGCGCTGTCCTTCTGCTGCAGTGATATCCCATATGCTGCATATAGGAACATTTCACAGGTTCAAACAGTTCTCAGCTATAGATGTCTTTCAAGCGAGACGTACAGCATTTGTCCCTGCTGACTTAATTCACTTATTTCAATTATGAGGACGGTCTGCTGGCGTGTACAGGAAGTCTTATGTCACCAAGAGATTGCCCCTAGAAATGATTGTTTTGAGTGCACAATTACATGTGTCAAAGCACAATTTTAACTCATTATGCCAGGGTGGATTTTATTAGAGTTTCTAGTGTTGGTTTTGTCACTTTCATGTTGAAACAAGGGCTCTGTGGTGTATCAGTGAGGGTTTGTGCCAAGGTGGGGAAAACCCAGATCTCCTATGCTTTATGTATTTACTCACTGACATAAAACCTGGAGCTTTATTTTATGACTCCAGCCGTGTACAGGAGAAGTGCCCTCATGAATGATGTAAAGCCGACAAACGGAAACTGAATCTAGGTATGTTTCATATCTTTTGGGACGCTGAAATACAACTTGTCTCGGCGGACTGAATGAGAAATACAGCATGTTCTCCAATCCCATGTTCCTTTGAGTGCTGTCACCCTGAAGAGCAGAGCAGGCCTCTTGTGGGAGAAGGTTGAGTGGCTGCTGGCCCTTTAAGAGGTCTATTTTTACAGGGGCACACTCATGCATGGAGCGAGGCTCACAGAGGAGGCAGTGGCACACCGAGACTCTATCCGCTCTGCCTCACTTCTGTGACTCCACACAACACATCCTAGAGGACCACAACCTTGTGACCGAGCGGTCGAGAGACAGTCCCTAAAACTCGCTCGGCCCCACGGAGGAGCATGTGTTCTCTCAAACGCAAGCTCCAACACGAAAACCCATCAAAAAACTGGAAGTTACGAGGTTCGCACTCGACTAGGAGATTCAGCCCTTTTTCAAGTGGATCTCTCTGAAGTCTCGAAGTGATAATGAGTGGGAGCTTGTAATAAAGACACCCTTATGCACACTGTACACAAATGTGCCAACATTCCCACATACTTGTTTTGATATGCAGATAGCTATGAAAGAAATCTGAAAACATTCATGCCCCCTTCTTACAAACACATAATACACTTTAGTTTACTTACACCCCCACACTCCTCGAAAGAAGCTACAAAAAAAAAAAAAGAGCACATTTCAGAACATTTTTTACACAAACACATCCGTGCACTTAGGGGTGCGCATAGTGCTGTACACCCACGTAAAAAAAAAAATTACTTATACATCCTCAATATCTGGACCTAAAATAATCCTCTCCTTATGCAATCTGCATGTTATATAATGCATGGCCTGTCATTATCACAGCGCTCCTTCACGCCCTGCTGTGCCTCTCCACCTACAGCACCACACAGACAGGCAGACACACACACACACACACCCTGCACCTTGTGTTGACAGTCATATACTCTACTCTAGCACTCTCACCCACGTTGATTGTGTGCTTTCAAACAGTCAGCCAGATGAGTGAGAGGGAAAGACAAAGAGGAAGACCAAGAGTGGGTTGGGTGGTGGTGGTGGTGGGGGGGGACTGAAAGTGAAAGAGACAGAGAGGGAAAACTTAGATAAGTGTACATTCACGCAGAGTCTGTACATTTGCATGATTATACGGTGTGATTATGTTCATCTTTTCGAGGGCTTTGTGTCGTATGTTTGCTCGAGAAAAATTTCCTGCGTTTTAGCGTTTGAAACAGTTTGTGGGCGCAGCAGTTAAGCAGCTATTTCAGGCTGCGTAACCTCACACAACCTCATTTGTGTATTCATTTTCTTTACCAAACGGTTCATTTTCAGGGTCTCAGAGAGCGAGGAGACTCTCACCAGTTCATGTCAGGATCTGTGATGGATAAAAATCACTCTCATTTTGGATGACATAGAAGACATGTCTTTGCATGTCTTGCGTGTCATCCTCTCAACAAAAGACAAAAGAGAATGGTGGTAGAGCACTTGTCCTCCTCCCTGTCCGGCAACAAAAGCTCTGCTGTCCTGAAATAACCTCTAACTTTGCGAAAAATGCAGCTGACTTTTTCATTATTAATTAAAGCAAACTAACGCAATTAACCACATAATAATCCACAATTAACTTTCCTTACTGCAAGTCATGTAGAAAATAGTGACAAAGAAAACGTCTCACGTAAATTTCTTTTAAGATATAAGCTGTATGTGAACTTGTTCTGCATTTATGGCATATTTTGAACCAGTCAAGGGATCCTCCTCTGCCTCTGTTCCTAGATCAGCACTCTCACTGTTGGAAGGGTATGGAATTGGCTTGGGAAACTCAGCCGGGGAGCCAGGAGTGTGATGAATAATCCCAAACAGAGGCAGGTGTTTGAATACAGTTGACACCGTGCCAGACTACTTTAAGGTGACAGACACACCTGTCGTTCGGGGTGTACCATGAGAGAAAGGGAGCAGGAATAGATATTTCACAGGATGCATTTACATTCTCATCCGCTTACATTTTGAAGGAGAACGTTTATGCGCGTCAGAGCGTTTGTGTGTGTGTGTGTGTGTGTGTGTGTGTATGCGTGTGCAATCTGTGAGTTAAGTCTTTTCTTCGCTCTTTGTTTTTTTTGTACAGATTGTTTTCTTTGGCCCTGACTCTCTAACCTTTGTGTATGATCAAGCAATATGTTCTCCTCCTCCTCCACACTTCATCTACAATAGGGGTCAGTGACCTTTCAACCCTGCCACCCACCACTGTACACCCACAGCCAGGCCTGCCTCTTTGCCTGATCGAGCCCTTCCAAGTAAATCTGCTCCTTTGTACAGAAAGACCCAAGGAGCACCAACACAATATATTGCACAGTATCGGTTTTGGTATCAGTGTACTGAAAGTGTAACATCTGAGACGTCCTGTAGCCTATAGCATCGTTAGTGTTCTGAAAACCAGACCTGAAGCTGAATGTGCTTTACCTTCCCTAACCTTGCAAAGCTTTACTTTATTCATTTGACTTCTCTTTATCCTTCGCAACAGTAAAACCACTCAGCAAAACATCTTTCTCTAATTTAATTTGATGTCTTTTTTTTGTAATTATTAGCAGAGATTATCAAATGGCTGAGAGATAAAGGTTTACTCTGAAGTGGGACTCTCCCTATTTTCATTTTGAAAGCGAGCATTAAACCCACTCAATCCTATTTCAATATAATTTGCTGCATCCTTTGTAACAAACAGCATAAGCCATGTGCTGAGTAAATGGCTGTGACCGTGTGTGGCTGGGCAGCAGCTTTGGTGTGGGAGGGGTTGTAGAGCAATAGCAATAATGGCAGTGTATAGCAACGTTGCCTTGAATACCGGCAGTGATAAAGGTATTCCAGACAGTATCTATGAAGGCAGTCTAGACAGTCTCTTTGAAAATGAATGGCACTTGAGCTACCAATGGGAGACCGGGCCATGCTTTCTCCATGGAGATGTCATCACTATGCTTACAGCTTGCTGACATTTTGCTGCTTAACTGGAGAACCAAAAGAAACCCAGTTTGACTGACAATCGCCTGGGACCGAGCCAAAAACAACAAATCTCTGGAATGAAAAGTAATCCCCCTATTCTTTCACACACTCACACACAGACACACACTCTTGTCCTCTCGCTTTCAAGCTGGTTCTACCCCTTCAGACTTTGTCTCGGTCGCTGAGTCTCTCTCTTCCTCTTTCTCTCTCACTCTCTTTCCCATCTTCCCCACCCTCAACCCCCCTTGTAAGCTACTGATCTCATAGCGTGAGAGTACTACTCGCATCAAGGGCTCTGAGTTGAGATAATCGTGTCACAAACTAGTGAGAGAGGCCGCTACCTGTGAGCCAGAGAGGCTGAGCATGTAAAAAAAAAAAGCTGAAAAACTCATTTGAAAAAAAACAAAAGAAAAACAAATGAGGTTAATGAATGAAAGAACAGCAGCATGAATGTGCATCAGCAGCATTTAAAATCACCGCAGTTGCACAAGAATCACTGTGAACTCGCCAATAGCGGCATATTTGTTTGTTTCATGTTTTTTTTTTTAAATGTCTTTGTGATGCATCCGATGTCTTCAAATTGAAACCCGAGTGATCTGTTTGTGGTTAAAAAAAAAAAAAAAGTGCAAGGTGTGGATGCTATATTATAATACTGAGGCAGTGGAAAAGTACGAAAAATGAAACTGCCATCAGTAGACACTTAAATGTCAATGAATGACATCAACATAACAGCCGCCTTAGAAAATGTCAACCACGGGGTTTTGCTGAATACCTGTTAACTGTTCCACTTGTTCCCTTCTGGCCCTCTTGGTGCACACTTGTATGTGCAGTACATGTGTCTGTGTGTATTTACAGGAACACTGCGGTAGTCTGCCACGGTCAGAGGAAGAGGAGAACGAGCTGTAGGAATTTTTCGCTTCTGCTGACTGGCTGACCTGCATGTAATTAGTCAAGTCATATTTTTAACTGATATTGCGTAAAAGCCAGCTTAAGGCGCCATAGCTGCCCTATTTATACCCTAGGGGCTAATGGCCTGTACCACTACACAGGGGGATTTCCTCCCAGAACTATACTAAGCCTGCCTTAGGCCGTACCAGTTAGGATTCACAGGGATTAACCCAGCAATACGTTACAGGCGTCACTCTCTAGTCTGCATCACTCATGCTGATCTACTCTCTTCCTCTCAGCTCTTTTCTTGCAGAGTTTAGCATACTCGGTTCACATCTCTGCTTTTCAGAAGCTTGTGCACACTGTTGCATTTGGTTGCATTACTTTTGATCTTGTTTCCAACGAAAAACAAAACACAAAAAAAAAATCATCAACTTGTACCAAAGGCAGGTGTGCAGATTTGATTTGATTCGCACAAAGAATCCATCTTGGAATAACTCTTTGGATGTGTGTTTATGTTTTTTGTGTACATCCAGCATACCCCCCACCCCCCTGTGTGTGTGTGAGTGTTAATAGTAACTCCTGAGCCATAAGCCTATCCTCATTGTGGTTGAGCCTGCTGCGGGCAGGGCTGCTGGCTCATCCTGTTGGAGAATGGGTCAGGCCCCAAAGGCTGACCTGGCCCTTTGCCCAATAAGCTATCGCCCGTATCACCCTGTCCTTTTATCAGCTTAGCCCTGCTCTCCGTGGAGTAAAGCCACCACCCAGGGATTGTAGTACTCCCCTCCTCCCATCACCCCTCCATCTATCTATCTATCTATCTATCTATCTATCTATCTATCTATCTATCTATCTATCTATCTATCTATCTATCT
>JAPZDY010000002.1:18509523-18521991 GCA_029783645.1 Ctenochaetus hawaiiensis | reverse complement strand
GGTGGTGGAGGGAACAGCTGGCGCGGCAACCATCACTTCAAAAGAGCTCATTTAATACGTTTGGAAAAGAATTAGTAGAGCTCCCCCGCACTTCTCACTGAATGAAACAAGGCTGCAAAATCTCTGACACATTCGAGGACTCAAACACAAACACACACGCACACAAAGACCTAAACAAATAAACACACATTCACACATTTCTCCCGGTAAAAGTTACACATGCACACAAACGAGGCATACATACATGCATGCACGCACAAACACAGTCACACACATTTCCCCACACCCCTGCTGTGACACGTAATTAATATGCAAAGACACATATCCTGCATCCACAACAACTGGTGGCAATATCAACAGTGTTTCTGTCAGCTTTCGGGTGGGTGGTGACCAGCTTTGCCTATCACTGGGGGAGTTTGTGCAGCCGCCTGAGGGAGTATCTTTGTGTCTGTTGCTGTCCATGTGTGTGTCTGAAAGAGAAGGGGTGGAGGGCGCTAGTAGTAAGCTTATAGAGAACAACCGGGGGTGTCATGGGGGTGGTTCATGAAAGTGGTACAAAAAAACATATCTACATATTCTAATCATCCCCTGAGAGTCAGAGATGAAAACTCTCCTGCTGGGAGTGTTATGTGCGTGTGTGTGTGTGTGTGTTTTAACATGTGATTTAACACACACACATGAATAGAGCACTGCCTCTGAACTTCATTGGCTGCAAAACGTATTTTTAGCCCACATGTGGGAGTAATGTGTTTGAATGAAACGAGTAAGTTGGGTGGTTTCAGTCCCACCGCAGTGCTCATAGGTAATGACTAATTAGCGACAGCTATCAGGAAGCTAAGAGTTTCTCCCGTTTTTTAAAGTAGTTGATATGAGGGAGTCACTGGCTGATATCTCTCCATCTGTCTGATGCAGCTGAATGTTTGTTTGCACGTCTGACCAGACTGACAGCTAAGCTAACAACAACTGATGCCAGGACCTGACAGACTGTCCTTTTTCTGTGTTCACACTTAAACTCTTTTACCCCCTCTCTCTGTCCTCCCCCTCCTTCTCACCCACCTCGTCTCTGTTTCTGTTCTCGTCCATCTTCTCTTTAGGTGAGCGGTGCTTCAATACAGAAGAATCAACAGTGATCTGACAGTGATGCTGTGTAGCAGCTTTCCCCTCTGTCTGCGCCCCTCGTTCTCCCGTGAGGCCCATGTGACCTAGCCTACACCCACACACAGGGGGCCCCCACTGCCGCTGGAGCCCACCCATGAATCCCAGCCCCGACCGCGGCAAAGAGTGCCTCCCTCCCAAGAAGAGGGAGTCCCGGCAAGGATCGACGGAACACCACGTCCCCCTGGACGATTTTAAACCCCCGGTGCCACTCAGGAGTCGGGTCAGCGCAGGGGGAGGGGAGGGAGGCAGGGAGGCCAGTGACAGGGACCGAGCCCTGATTAACCCGAACACCCATCTCCTTCATACTCCCCCACCACTTCCTGCTCCAGCAGGCCTCCCCCTGCCCCTACCATGGCACCTGAGCTACTCCCCCACTGTCTCTCTCCCCCTTTTCCCAGGACAGGTTGGCGAGAGGAGGGGCTCAGGGTCTCCCGCCTGGAGAGATGATCCTCTCCCTTCACCCCTGACCCACTCCAGGTGGCTTAGAGGGGAAGGACCTCTGTCGTTGCCTCCTTCCCCATCCTCTTCCTCTGCGTCCTCCTTTAAGACTCCCTTTCCAGCCGATTCTAGAGATATGTGGTCCTATATAAACAGTGGCCGGCGAGACAGCAGTTCCTCTCTCTTCTCCCCCTCATCATATTTGTTTAGCCCCCACTCTCTTTACCCTCAAGATCCGAGCTTAGTTGACGCCAGACACAGGTACCTGGGAAAGAGGCTCAACGGGCTGGAAGGGTCGGGCAGCAGGACTGCCTCAACCTCCAGGCCTCTGCTGACGGGGGATTATGGCAATGATAGCAGCAGAACCAGGCTGGATGTTAGTCCCCACAGCTCCCACACCAATGGTGGACGGAGACAGCAGGAAGATCTTTCATCCCGCATCCACTCTGGAGGGGCATTTTTGTCAGACTCTCAAGCTCAGGAGGGCCCTGAGTCACATTCCTCACTGCAGGACAGACATTCACATGGGATAGTGAAGACCAGCTCCAATTTACTCTCCACCAGTCCCCATCCCCTGGGACTAGTCCCCAGGGGAGGTAGAGGGGGACTTCTGGATCCCCTAGGGGCCACACCAGCTGAAGCTCAGATCTACTACTCGTTGGGATCAGTGTGCCACCCCAGCCCTCAGGCCCATGCCTACCCCCTCTACAGCCCCTCAGGAACACCTCTGTACAACCTGCACAGGGAGCCGGGCCCCAGGCAGCACAACCTAAGGAATTCACCACACTCACCCCTGGGTCTACCCAATAGCCATGACAGGTCTCAAAGAGACAGAGAAAGAGACAGAGACAGAGATAGAGACAGAGACCAAGAAAGAGACAGAGACAAAGTCCTGCAAAAGGACAAGGAGCGAGGTAAAGACAAAGAGAAACACCTACAACATGACAAAGACCAAGAAAGAGACAGCGAGCGCGAGAGACGACGGGACAGAGAACGAGACAGAGGGAGAGAGTCATCTCCCTCCTACTCTCACACCTCACCCCCAGCCCTTCACCCATCTCCCCCAGCGCTCCTACCTCACTTCACCAAGGGTTCTCTGATCGAGTTGGCCAGCGGGCGGTTGAAGCGGGTGGAGGAGCTGCGGACCGAGGACTTCCTGAGGAGTGCAGACACCTCTCCAGAGTTCCACCTCAGCACCTGCACCGTGCTGCTGATTTCCCCCAGCAGCGCACAGGGCTTCAGCCACCTGCAGGTCCACCTCACAGACCTCAACACTCAGGTCAGCTCACTCTTTAAATACACGCTTCAGATTGCAATTGAGTAACAGATAGCTACTTCACAGCATAACCAGTATTACTAAACTGAATGACTTGCGTAACAGGATGAGTGTTAATGCGAGTCATTCAGTTTAAACTACAGCTCACTTCTGCCGAGATAAATACAGCTCACATCAGTGTAATGCTTACACATGTTATTGCACATCAAAGTCAGATTGTGGTGATTATAAGTAAGAGACATGAGAGAGAACTTGGTTGATTGTATAACGGTGTTGTGGTTTTGTGTAGGAGTTACTGAAGGTCTTGGTGGAGTATCCGTTCTTTGTGCAGGACCGAGGCTGGTCTTCTTGCTGTCCCCAGAGAACCTCACAGCTGTACGGCCTGCCTTGCCGTCAGCTCATGCAGGGGGACGTCTGCCTGGCTCTCACCCCCACACCGTCCCAAACCCACCGGACACACACGCGTACCGGCTTCAGGACCCATCGAACCCATCCCTCCTCGCGGGCTTCTGGGGAGTCCAGCAGCTCGAACAGGGAGGAGATGCCGCCTCCGCCTCCGCCTCCCCCTCTTCCTCAACACCCACCTCCTACGGCGCCGGCCCCCCCACGCACTCTGGCTGCAGAGCCTCCCATTCAGGAGCAGCCGCGTCCACGCAAACGGCGCTGGTCTGCCCCAGATACCCTTCCTTCAACTGGAACTGATGCTCCCGGCCTCCTGGATTTACCTCATGGCTCCAAGCTAATGAAGTGGCAGTAAAATAAAAAAAAAAACAAAAAAAAAAACTTGGAAATGCATTCATATACTTTCATACTTACACACACATAAGCACATACACACCCTCCTTGTCTCTGTTGCACCCTCCAAGACACACAATGGAGAGACCTCAAGGCAGGGTTGCAGGGAAGGAATCAAAACAAAAAAAAACAATAGAAAACACAAATTTACGGGTGTCCACACACTGCTGCCCAAAAATATTAACCCCATCCATCCGAATCCTGCCCCTCGTTGCACCGATTCTTTCCTTTCCCTCAACCTTACTTAGCACAGCCCTGACAGGAGCAGCAGCTGGAGGATCTCCGGATGGCTCCATACAGACACACTGAAGACATTTAGTGAGACAATCAAGCACTTGTCTGTGTTCACTCTGTTTTTTTTGTTTTTGTTTTTGGTTTTTTTTTGTAATGGTTGTCGCACACACTTACTTACTGACAGTGTTTTCTGCAGGGTATCAATTTTCAATCAGTGTTATCAAAAGTAAACGCTATTGAAGAAGTGCAGATATACAGTTTATGAACAAAAAGTTGACTATATATATTACATTACAGATGTTAAATACAGTAAATATGCTAAACAGATTTAATGCAATCTCTCTGTCAATTTTGCAATGCATTTTCGTTTTTTTTTTCTGTTTTTTTTTTTTTTTTTAAATTGTTTTCTTGCTTCTGAGCCGAAGTCTACGTGTCGGCCTGGGCAGGCAAGGTGAATGTATGAGCAACTCTTCGCCTTTTTTTTCTTCTCATCACTGGGAGTCATTTCAACAGTTGTTCGTCAAGGCATTACCCTCCAATATGTTCTTAACATTATCTCTGAGAAAGGGAGAACACTAATGAAACTGCGTTACAGACAATCCCACCCACACAGACAGGTCTGTGAAACATTGCCTCGAACCTCATGGTGTTTTTCCATTAAAAACTGAATGATGGAAAGAGTAAAAAAAAAAAAAAAAAAGAAAAAAGTGCAGTACGGCTGAAGAGTAATGGTGCTAATAACACGTTGGAACATGATGCTTTGTGAATACTCTTGACCCCTGTGTACTGTACGCTTCTGTTCCCATCTCATTTTTTACGTACTGTATATGTTTGAAGGCAGGGAAAATGATGAAAGTATTTTAAACTCAGATACGGGTATCTCCTCTGATTCAGCACACTCTCTCACTTTAGTTTTTTGTGTTTGTTTTTTTAATCTTATTTTCAAAAAGAAAACCTTATTTGTTGATTTTTTTTTCTTTTTAAATGTTATAGCTACAAAAATGTATATTTTTAAAAATTGTGAATCTGTTAAATGATGTTCGCTAGAAATAAAGGAAAAAAAGCTTTATAGATTTAATTAATGGTGTCATTTTATTCTCTGCATGTGTTTTAAAGTAAAAAAGCCAAGAACAGCAGCACCTTAAAGTAATTTTTAAATGGCATTTATCTGAGGTTACAGGTTAATCATTACTTTCTTGTCTCATCTTCCACTGGTTATTTCCTTTTTGAGAAAGAAATTTCATAAGAGTGGACTGTGACTCACACACAGGCCCGTGTGGTAACATTTGGATGTTTCAAAGAAAATCACATAAACTTTTTCACAGATTTTTTTCCATTTTTGTAAGACAGTTTTCCAAATTGATTTGACGTGAGGATAATTTTTGTGAGGCCTAGGCTTATTGACAATGTTTAACTTAAAGCAGATGTTTTTGTGTCCAAAATGCTGCAACTGAAGATTCTTGTTGGCAGAGGAACTGGAAAAGTATATAAATAAGACTAAAGTACCATCTGATGCACAATAATCAATACTTCTTAATATATTTTTCACTTGAATTGTCATTTAATATTCTGAAATAAAATAGTTTTCATGTCTCAAAATAACAGAGTAATTAACATATAATCTTCAAATAACTGCATTTAAAAAAAAAGTCTTGCAAGACAGCTGTTTTCTACTTTTGTGGTTAAGACATCTACACACTCACATCACATTTAGCGCATATGCTGAAAAAATTATCAAATGTGCAGGCATTTTATTTATACATTAATAGCATGATATCAGCATATTTTATTGCATTAGACAAGACGTTTGTTTTGACTGATAACAAATGGAGCTGAAAAATGGACAAAAAAAGAATCTATACAAGGTAAAAGTAAAGGAAGTTACTTTTGCTTTATGCACTGCATTTAATTCTACGATGCATCACCTCTATTGTTTCTTCATCATGTTTACATCTTCACTGATGGTATTAATTGTTTTTTTCTCTGCTCTAAGGATGTCTTGCATGATAGTGACAGTGAGGGCATAAAGCTTCTGTGATCCACTGGTAAACTGTTCATGGCTGCCCTGGTGCGGGGTAGCTTTCCTTATCTCCCTACATCTCTTCTTCTTCTTCTTTGTTGGAGGTGAGATTCAGTCGCTTCTCCTCGTTCTCTGCCAAGTTGGATTTCTGCAGCAGTTCCACAGCAAACAAGGGCACCACCTGACCAGCGGGACACAGTGTAGGACAATCAGTATGCTTATGAGGACCTCTTCTGGTGGTTGAATGCAACTGCAATATGACTATGACTGCCAGGTAGCATCCACACAGGAATTAAAGGGGTTTGCATGCAACGTTACACATGAAATAGTGGATAAATTGTCTAATGTGTTATAAAAATCACATAGAAATTCGCAAGCTCAAGTTAATGGTGACTTAAAACTTGACAGCTAATCGCATGGACACATTCAAATCACTTTAGTCTAAGTATAAATCACAAAAGTCCAACAAACTGAACTTTTAATTTTCTCCTCTAAAGATGGACAGAGAATTCAATACCTCATTGGAGCCAATTTGGACTCTTAATTTTTTATTTCCTGATAATAACAAAACAATAAAACAATACTTTATTTCCTGATGATAATAAAACAATAAAACAATAAAGACTTTTCCACAGTGCCAAGAGTTCCTGAAAGGTAAACATTTTAATGTGAGAATAAAGCTTTTTTTAACTTCATCTCTGGTTTACAGCAAAAAATACAACATCAAAATTTAAATATTCTGTTTACTAACAGTGCACTCAGGGTAAATGCACAAGAGAATCTTATGTAAAATAATTTAACAACTCTTAGTCCCTGTATCCACCCACCTGTGCCATGATAAGCTTCTTGCTTTTAGGTACGTTAGGGTCTGGATACTCTTCTCCGAAGCAGAGCTCAATCTCATAAGAAGGTGCCGGACCCTTCCCCTGTAAACACCTCTGGAGATCTGCACACAAACAGTTTATATTGGAAAATTCAGATACGATCTTACAAACACACTGCAGCTTTGTCATTGGTTTTTCTCTCAAGTATCCCTTTAAATCTGTCTCTTTTTGATAAATCATGATCATTTCCACATAGAGTTTTACAATTAAATGGTAGCAAATGCAATCCAGCTGCATTTTAGTAGATATTTGCTCTTTTTTGGGGGTTTAAATGAGAGTTCACTGCCTTACCAGTGAGAAATGTGGTCATATCGAGGAGTTTGCAGGTTTTTTCTCGCTCCAGTTTGTTGGGCCGGTCGATGTGTTTGGCCATGGGACCGCTCCAGTACACTCTGCCCTGGCAGAACCGCTTGATGAACACCCCATCTGGGGCCACCCATAATAGCACCCCCCTCTCCAAATGACATAGGAGGCGACTCATTGCTTCTGCAATGTTTGGCAGCAGGGGTAAGGTGCCTGGGGAAGGGAAGGAGAGCTGCTGGGCAGTGCAGGGCCCGTAGATCTTTTCGTTAGCAGAGGGGACGCAGCCCTGAACGATGAAGCATCCCTCTGGACTTGTGGTGGCCACTTTCATCACCCTCTGGCCTTGGTACAACAACACCACCTGCATACGAAAGTCTGTACACACAAAATGCAACATGTGTTTGAGTTCATATAGTGAAAAGGCCTGTAGCATGTTTAGTTAATTTAGTTTCTGTGCATGTTATGTGCTCCAACCCTGCTGATTAGTGGATGACTGCTTGTATCTAAGGAAGGCTGAAGCAGAAGGTGCAGTTTTCTGACTGTTAGAGTTTTGGTTTCTTTGCTTTTTATTTTTCAGCATGGAGGTATTTAGTTTAACCAGTCTTTAGTGGCTTAGTTTCATGCTTTTGTTAGTTTACTTTCTGCACAATTTGAGAGTTCGAGGTGGGGGTAGGGGAGGTTAGGGTGGGGTTTTTATCTCAGGGTCTGATAGCTTATTGCACAGCCGGTCCAGATTTTCTCTATCCTTTTGTTCTTCGTTAAGTACTCTATATAATTCTTGTTTATGGTGTCCTTTTTATTTGTTGCTGTTATGCTGTTTATCCTCAGTTTGGCTGCAACAGTACATAAGCACATAAGCTCTCTTACCTGTAATAATAAGGGCAGGGCTGATGAAGGTAATAGCAGTAGGACTCTGATTTTTAGGTTTTTCTTCTTTGACTTCACAATACATGTGCTCCCTCATCAGATCCTCTAAAGAGGAATAGAGACAATATACAGTGATTACTTCCTCAATACCGTATGTATATTGGGACTTTACAAGGCTGAAAAAGTAGATTTTGTGTTCTTGTTTTTTTTGTTTTCTTTTTGTTTTCTTTTCTAACTTTCTTAAATCAGTAAAATTCCTCCAACATGCACACGTGAGACCAATATAGTTTGGGCTGCATTTGGGTCATATGTGAGCAAAACCAAATGGGGTCCATTTGTTTAATGGACCAGTGAAAGCCTAAGTATGTGCCAAAGACTGGGCAAAGTGAGACCTATGAAGCCAGCATTTCCAAATTCTATACAACATGGCATTCTCACTAAAACCAAGAAATGGTTCAAGGCCAAATATAAGTCAGGATCGTTACTGGAGAAAACAGGTCCTTCTGTATTACTAAAGCCACGTTTTAGGTGACTTTTTTTATGTATTCCCAGCAAATATGTCCTACTCATACAGTGGCAGTTTCTGTTCTGGTAATCTCTATAAACTGATATCAAGAAGCAAATGCAGAAGTGTTCTGGTTTCCATTTGTAGACCAAGTAGTGTTGACCAATTAGGCTTGTGCAGACTTTGGCTGTATGTAGGCAAATATGTGGAGAGCAATAGAGGCAAAAAAATGAATCTCCAAAAATACAATTTTGCAACACATCAGGCGACAACATTATTTTTTATGAGCTTTTTTGCCCCTTAGAGGCTTTGTCATCACCATCGCACAATAGCTGATGGGTTCTGAAAATGCAGTTTTTGGTTAACAGACATATGTTGTCTTGACTGTGACTCCAGAGTCAAAACTACATCAGGTATTACTCTGAAAAACACAGGGCATCACTACCCCTTTAATACAAAGTCATGACGGGGTCCAATCTCCTTAAAAAAAAACTCAGATTTTAATTTTTCTTTCAAATTGGGCGCGTGCCAACAAATTATTTTGAGTTTTCTGGATATTTCTCTGCTTCTATTAAATTTGCTCTGATTGAAATTCAATCAGGTTTGCTCCAATAGGATCCAAGTGCCAGGCCAAAACAATATTCTGCCAACATGGATGTATGGACTTGAACTAAAATGACCAATTAACTACTTGATCAACTTAGATTACCCATTATATGCCAAAAGGATTTCACACTGCTTGATATTTGTTTTAAGCAAAATGACTGAAGATTAAATGTTACGGAGGGTTGCCTCCTTGACATCATGAGCTGTTGTTCTTTAGTTGTAAAGAGCAGTATCAGTATGTGTGTGTAGCTCTTACCAGTCGGTGATTTTTCTTCATTTTCTTGAAAAAATTCCTTTTGATAATGAAGCTAGGAAAAGAGAAACCAAAATTAACACCAGCATGAGGTCTTTGAGCTAATTTTCTTAAGGATCAGATTATGTTATATAAGATTAGATTGGTTTAAATCCTCCACACACACACACACACACACACTCCAAAAGCTGATTTTCTAGCTGTAAGAACACACAGTTGTTCACCACAGTTTAATGTCCACCTCATATGTGGACACCTTAGAAAAATGCTTCCAATACTACAAGTTTCTAATTGAAACAAAATAAACAATAAATGTTTAAAATCCCAAGATTTTCTCTCTTTCTTTCTTTTTTTTTGTTAATTATGTGTTTGTTTTAAAAAAGACAAGACAAACATGTTTAACCTGAAAACACTGATAATGGTCTTTTCCTGAACATTCTCACTAGGAAAAGCTTCATTATTCTATAAACAAAAGAAATAATGAGCCCTATTTATAAAGACATAATTGTACTAACACATTGTTCGGCATGAGGTGACATAAATCACCTCTCGTGGATAATTGTGTGAACTGTCAGGGCTTTAAATAATCTCCCTGGCAAGACTTCAGCAAGTTCATGGTTGCATTTTGTCTCAATGGCTGCATGTTGTGAGCTTACTTGTTTGAAATTCGGGCTCCTCGGCGTCCTCTTCGCCAGGATGATTTCTTGATCTTTTGTCTGTGGAGGCTCTGTGAAAAGCAACAAGTGGGAACAAGAAAGAGAGCAAATAAAATAGCTTTTTTGTATCAGTGAAAAGCTAGTGGAAGATTTTAAACCTTTACTCATTTTACAAAACATTCCTTTACCTGTTTAGTTTGTTTTAATTGATCTTTTTCTCGCTTATTTCAGTGCATTTTTATGTATTTAGAGGACACAACTGCACAACCATAGAGGCATAATGAGCAACACGATATGAAAAGTAAGGAGAGGTTTTCTTTGTTTTCACCTGTTTGTCTGGTTTGCACGCTGTCATGATGAATAAGATAGACTTTATAGGGTTCAGTGATGTCCAGCTGGTTGCGTTCAGGGACCTCCTGGAAGTCTGTGCTCTTGTTGAGTGCACAGCGGAGACGGGTCTTCCACATGGTGGGGTCGGCTTTATCCCTCCCTTCCTTGTACTTTCCCTTATAGACAGCCCAAGCCTGAATGCCAACATTAAGAAATAAGATCCTTGAGCTTAAATAAAAACTTTAAAAATGCACTATATTTTGTTGCTGATCAGAGCTTCCTTGACATAAATACTTTTTTTAAAAAATAAATTATCTTAACTATCTTTGTCAAAGCAACAAACTGAATAAATTATTCAGTTTTGAAATTATAAGTCAAATTTGCAGTCTACCTTAAATCCAGACTTTGTGAACTGTTACTGAGTAATGTTTTCGGATCGTTCGTTGCATGCACTGACAGGAGTCTTACTGACTTCCACGTCAGTGAACTTGAGAAGAGAGATGGCTGATAAGAGTGTTTGTTATTTGATAAGAGTTGCTTCCGGGTTTGTTACTACAAGGATCTTCAGGTTCAATTCCTTGTACAACTCAGTATATAGCTTTGTGTATAATGTTAATAGCTCAAGTCATATCAGTAGAGGTGTTACGCCAGAGTTTCATTATCTGTAGCCATGGTGCCTACAAATGAAAAGGTGAATAATTAGATATTTTTCTTCAGGTCAGCACTCTTCTTTTTTTTTTCCTTAAGTGCTAAAATCTTCTGAATGTGATGAATAGAAAGTCTGAGGAACATTTAAACCAACAGATTTGTTTTACATCCATTAAATGATAAAAGTTATATTCATTTATTATACATTTTCTAATTAGTCGTGTTGCATTCAGTGCACTCTCTGCCCCTGCACATGAAAAGAACTAAGAAGTGAGACTAACTTCAGTTTTCAAGGACAGATTTTTTCTTTGAAGTCTCAACCACAGGTTAAAATTTCATTATTCCTGGGTCAGTTTACATAACAGACTGTTGAAAGGATAAGGGAGGTTTTTTTTTCTGCTAGCGTGATGCACGTAAACGCATCACGCTAGCAGGCTTACGACATAAACCCACAATTCAGCTGAACATGTATTAAGATTTTAAAAAAAGAGTATAATGATCGTAATACTGACAATCTTTTTATATTATTATTACTCTTGTTGTTGTTGCTATTATCAACATGCGTGCCTTTCGGTTCTCTCTTGTTTATTTTCAAATCACTTAAATTTTGCGGTATAACTGAATTAAACAGAATTAAAAGAACATTTTGGACCTGCGCAGTAGCAAGTTTAGGTTTCCTGGGAGCTCGTATCTCAACATGGTACAATGGAAGTAAGAGGCTGTTAGTAGTAGTTTTACATACTTGACAGGCCTTGAATGAAAAAATACATGTAGTTAAAAAAGGGAAATGTTTTTATCAAACAGCCGCACATTGATCAGTTTCTTCCGCATATTGAATTAAAAATGCGCTAAACTTGTATCTTATTATAACTTCCTATTGAGCTCACAAGAATCTACATTATATGTGTTACACTGAGAAGCAGTAGTGACCTTAAAGAGGGCTGCATCCGCCGTCTGCTTGTAGTCCTTCTTGGCTGCGTGCTTCCATGGGATCCTGAACATAGTTTTGGTCTCATCCTCCCAGCACAGTCCTTCATATTTCCCACTCTCTATTTGAGCAATGAGCCACTCTTTCATGTGCATCTTCGCTCCTTTTTCCATCTTCAACACAAACTGTGTTTCAGGAACCAAACTTCTCTTCCAGATGTCAGTGATACATGTGTAAAGTCGCCCGAGGTGTTAAATCACGCACCTACCTTCATAAACGCAACACAATAATTAATACCCTTTATTCTTATTCTGCTCTGAGATGATTAATATCACAATATCGTTATGATATATTGAAAATTTCTAAAGATAATGGACCAAAACACCTCGCCGCAAACTTAAATGTAGAAGTCCTCATTAAGTGCGCTCTTAAAGAGCGAAAGCGAAACCTTAGCGCTCATTGGATACTTTCGGTTTCCCCTGGTTGTTGAGTTGCAGCGAAAGTTCTGTCATTTCTGAGTATGGTGCGGGGAGGGGGGGGGGGGGGGGGGGGTTGTGGTAAAGAAGG
>JAPZDY010000002.1:18474979-18496780 GCA_029783645.1 Ctenochaetus hawaiiensis | reverse complement strand
ATAAAGTGACAGAGGGAAAACAACAATTTAAGAGGGATATCAATTAGAGAAATAGCATTATATACAGAATTAAAAAATAAAGATATCGAGAGAAAAAAAGTAACATTATATACATAGCAGGCATACACAGTATGCACAGTATACTCACCATTTGTGCTCTCCAGGGCCAGCTGTAGACCCAGGTTCCTGCCAGGATTCAGGACCCAATGGTTGCTGGTGGCAGTAACGTCAAACACCAACCAGCCCTCCTCTGCTGCCCAGATCACCCGCGAGTCCAGCAGAAACAGATCTGACTCCCTGAACACAGGAGACAATGAAGCTGACACTTAAAATCTTGAATGAATTTAAATCAACAGGAATCATATGCACAATCGCAAAAGATTGATTAAAATGTAGATGTGACATAGTGTAAACTTAAGTGACTGGAGCACAGAGCAATGTAATGGGGTGGACAGAGGGAGTCAGAGGAGTGTGACGGAGTGAAACAGAAAGAGATGGAGGAAGAAAGAGAGTGAAGGAGGGTGGGAGGTGGGGAGGAAGGGAGGGCTCCAGATGGTGAGGCCCAGGGGAGCACTTCATTTTCTTAATTGACAATAATGGCTTTATAAACGACCGGTCCTTTCACACACTACACACAGTCCATCACTGGCTGGAATTTTGTGGGAGAGCCAGAAAGCCAAAGAGAGAGAGAGAGAGAGAGAAAACACAGCTGCGAAAGGAGGAAAAAACTGTGTGAAAACTAGTGAGTGAAATAGTGCATATCTGAGTCAGTCCTATTGTCCAACGCTGAACTCAGGATTTTCTGCTCTTTCACCATCTGAGTCTAAAATTCCTCGTTCTTCATGTGGCCATTCATGTATCCCGACCTATTTTCTAACTGGGCAGATAGTGTGTCACAGAGCTCTGGTTCATTCATGTACCCAGGCCCGTCTCTGGCAAAGAAATAAATGACTGCGTTGTTCCCTCCGGACAACAGGAACCTTTAGGAGGAATCGAGGAGAGCAGGACGTGGTCCATTCCCGAGTTACATGTACACCTTCTGGATGGATCAGATTAGTCACATGGATGAGGTGAAGCTAACCTGTTCTGATGGAGCTACTTGCAGAGAAGGACTACAATTTGTGTTTTTTTTCCTTAATTTAATCAAAGTAGATTTTCTAATGAATAAAACAGAGAAAAGCAGCATTTCCTTACATTTAAGATACTGAAACCAGCAAACGTCATTTCTTTTTGACAAATAACTCTAGAATACAAGTTTACAGCCATGCTAGTGGATCATTAAGTTTGTACTCAGACAAAGCAGTTTTAAGCTAAATGCTAACATCAGCATGCTAATATGCTCAGAATGACGTGAAGACATCTGATGTATACCATTAACTATGTTTAGTTTGGATTAGCTTGTTAGCATGATAAAAGTGCTAATTATTTGTTATAAGCTAAAGAATAAGAAAAATTTTAAAACTTGACCTGATGATGGTGCTAGACAAAAGGTTTAGAGACCACCAAAACCATAACAATTTATTCTGGACCAACTGAAAAACTAGCCAAGTACCTGACAATGACATCTCTACAATCACACTGTAAACATGACTAATAATGGCTGAGAGTTCATCTACAGTGATTGATAATGAACTAATCATTTCAGCACTCTTGCATATACAGTAGTCGTAGCTAAGCAAAGTATGAAAATGTCTCTTTGGTTGACAGTAGGGCTTGACAATATTTCAACATTTTATCAATGTTGTGAGTTGAGTCTGGATAACATGTTAGATTTTGGATGTTTTTATATTGTAATACATCCTAAGTGTTGCCTTTTCTTGGTTTTAAAGGCTGTATTTGGGTTTTAACATACATTTCTTACCAGGCTGTCCTGATACATTAACATATAACCATATACCCATACCCACCTATCAGAGTGTTCCTGCAGGACCTGGTAGACGCTGATGCGGAAAGTCTCATTATCAAAACGTTCGTGGATGAAGTCTTTATATATCCGAAACTCAGCAGCAGTGACGGCCTCGCCCTCTGGGATCCGTGACAGGTCGAATCTGAACTCCCGGTGATGCCGCCGCACTGGTAGGAATTCTTTATCATGCTCCACTGCAAAATTAAGACAAAATAAAACACGGAAATTAAAAAATGTATCATCAGACAGAGTATAAGAAAAGCATGTCACGTCTTTTCACATGAGCCATTTTGCATCCCCGCTTTTAACTGCAGTGATACAAAACATGCACACTGAGACACAGAAGGATAATGTGGCAAATGTCTTTTTCCCTCAGATTTTCCACAGTTTAGTCTTCTACCATCATGCTAAGTTGTTAGCAAGGAGCTGACATACCTTGTCAGACCTGTGGTCAGTCCCAGATTAAAAACGTCTTTAGATATGATCTGCACATGTTGCCGTATGATTGAAACATTTATGAGGACTAGCACGAGGAGCAGTGCATCTGGCACACACTCAGGCAATGATAGAGAGATGCAGGCAGACACTGACAGCTTTATGAGCCCCCCTCCTCCTCCCCCTCTTCCTCTCATAGCCCCAGAGAGTCATTCAGCCTGCCCTTCATCTGGTTCTCATGATTTGGGGCTCCATGCTTGGTGTACCCCATCCTCATCCCCTCCTCTCTCTCTCTCTGATGCCTACATCCTAGCTCTCCGACTCCCCCTGCACCCCAAAGATGTGCCCCCCTTGACCCCGCTCCTCTTATATCCCAGCAGGATATCCCAGGGGTCAGCGCCTTGTCTCTTACCATCTCCTAACTCTCCCTCCACCACCCTCTTCATCAACTGTCAGACAGACCCCCCACACATGCACGCATCCATTCATTTAGAGACAGATACATAAAGACACCCAAACAAAAACAAACCTAATGATTGCAGAGTGTGTAAAAACAACATTAAAAAGAGCCTGGTAGCATTTCTTTAGTTCTTCTCTCACTTCTTGAAACAAGGAATTTATTAATGGGAACTAATTACTTCAAAATAAACTGACAACAGTTTTCTCTCTCAATTTTGTCAAAAGTTAGTTGCAAGCAAAAAATTAAGCAAAATAGTCTCTGTCTCTGAGTTTATGAAGTGCTTTGCAAGGAAAAGAAAGCAGAGGAAATTGCAAATTATATAACAGTATTGCATACTGATTATCTTTGGTTTTGGACTATTGGGCACTACTCTTTTCCAGCTTTTATATTTCAAAAAAATAAACTGATTACACTGAACCCTACTCGGAGTGCACGACCATGATAATGATTTTTTGAGGTTATATACTAATGATTTGGGCTCACAAATTAAACACTAAAATGCTCATGTTCAGCAGGTATAATGTTAGCTATGTATTTTACCATTTTAGCATGCTAATTTTTGCTTTGCTAACCAGCACAGAAACAAAGCAAATCTGACTATGATGAGAATGTCATTAGGTCACAAAAACTTGACAATAAAACAAATTATTTGAAAATTTCACCAAATAACCAACATTACTCCTGAGGGGGACATTTATTTCCAGTAGTTTTTAAGATGTTTCACTCAAAACCACGACTGAGAATATAATACTGACGCTTGAGGCCAAGATACTGAAATTGTAGAGAAACGATGAGTGCAGTGATTGCCTGTATAAAGTCAATGTAACCATACGGATCATTTTCACTGTCTATTTCTGCTGAGAACCACATGTGTAACATTGAAAATAAAAGGCGACATGCTGACTGTGCAGATGACGTGCTGCGCTGCTCACGCAGGCGGTGTGGCTGCAGTAAACTGTTTGCAGAAATGAAAAGGAAGAGGCTTTGTGACGCACTCGTTCTGGGCATAATAATAACTGGCATTTTAGTTTAGACCAGTGTGGTGCCCCGACTGACTGACCGACACATGGTCAAAGATGCTCCTAGAGCCATGTGCTAGCAGATTTCCAGATTAATGATAAAATTAAAATAATTATTTGCACTATTAATACAGCTTGATATCAGCCCCCGCAGAGCTGAGTCACAGCTGGGTGAGAGGAAAGCCCTCTCCGACATCCCCTCCCTCTGCAATCCTCAGCAGCCATCCATCAACCATCTAATGCTACTTAGCAAGTCTCTTCTTCTTTTTCAAAATGCACACTAACCCAACTGTAAAATTTCAGAAGAGCCTGACGACAGTGTACGTGTTCTACCAGCTGTCAGTGATATAACAGTGATGTAAATGTTATGCATATTTCACTAAACAGTCTGGTGTCATTTCCATCACAGCACACCTGCCTCTTTGTCTTCCTCCGTCCTGTTTCCCCCTGTTACCTCATATGTAGTTTTTCCCAGTTGACTCTCTCCCCTACATCCCCCTCATTTATGTCTCTATTAAACCCAGTTGCTGAAGGACATTGTACAAAGGCCACACTGTGAGCTGATTGGCCAAAGCAGGGGTAAAGAAAGGATCTAATTACTCGTCTCTGAGGGAAAGCTCTGGCTCTCTGTTGGCCTTTACATGGCCTTGCTTTAGGCCTCCATTGTCCTCCATCTGCTATGGACACACATTGGTCAGGGTTTGAAAAGCTGTTTGACTTTAATGAAAACCATTGAGTTCAAGGTTATGCAAACTTATGTGAAGTTATGTGAACTGTACTGCTGAAAAAACATCTCATAAGCAATGACCACATATATCTGCAGTGCACCTCACATTTACATTCTAATAAACACAATATTCTCCCCCAGTGGCTCTCAACCTTTCTGGCTTGTGATGGCTTAAAATAAAGCAGCCGTGACCTGTCCTCAAAGCTTCTGGTACCACTTGAAAAAAAAACATATTTTTGCCACTGGGAATGTCCACAAACCTCACAAATTCCCACCAGTTAACAGCTGTTTTGGATGTGTGAACAAAGAAAGCACTTAATGGTTTTCTCTCAAAGGTTGCTCGGGATAAATGACCAAACTTTGCACTTAAAGAGGAGACCATTTCCATCTTTCCATCTATCTTTCACTGC
The DNA here is from genome assembly GCA_029783645.1 of Ctenochaetus hawaiiensis. Lineage (NCBI taxonomy): Eukaryota > Metazoa > Chordata > Actinopteri > Acanthuriformes > Acanthuridae > Ctenochaetus > Ctenochaetus hawaiiensis. Next base: position 18,491,823 of record JAPZDY010000002.1, on the reverse strand, counting down.
ATAAATAATTAAAAGCAAGTTATATCTGAAACAGTAAAAAAATACTAAACTGAAAATGAGTTACTATGTTTTCTCTGATGTAAAGCATAAAAGTAAAACACAGTTCACTGTTCATACACTGATTTCAACCAGCATTACCGCAAACACATCAAAAGGACATATTCTTTCTTCAAAAGAGAGTCTCTTTTTCATTTTAATATCAAACCAGGGAACAACTACTTTACGTTTTCAGTACACTTTCACACATTCTCATTTCTCCTTTATATGTCTCTGCTCCAGGGTCTGCTTATTCTTCTTACACACCAGGGACCTCTCCCTCCTCCTGTAACCCAGTGCAGGTGCACTCCCTCTAGGGGAAAAAGCCAGACCTGTTCTTTAGCCTCCAGAGCAGCCACACGCCCCTTCACTGTAAAAGCTCTTTATCTTTGCTCGTGAGAACAGCTGGATGCTTCTGTGAAACTCCCACACTTACATTTCTCTCATATTGCGTTACATTTTATACTCTTAAATGCATGAATTTTCTCGGCACAGAGTGAGAGAGGATGAGGCCGAGTGTAGCGTTGGCCTCTGCCATGATTCTGCCTTTGTCTCTCGGTTTCTTTATCCTCTCTTGCAGGCCATTATAGCAGTATGGCAGTCATTAGATGAGGGGAAGAGGCACAGTCAAAGCCAAGCGGGTGCCTTTATGACTTCCTCTGGGAGGAAGTGAGTAGCCATTGCCCCACCTGTGTCGCTAGCACACATAAACCACAAACATGGTGAACACACCCTCTGGTACCACATGAGCCTTCCAGTCTGAGTAGCCGGTGTCCGGATCGGTTGCCGGTCTTCTCTCTCTCTCACACACACACACACACACACACACACACACACACACACACACACACACACACACACACACACACACACACACACACAAAGTGCATGCACGCAACTATCACAAAGTCTTTCTTGTGAAGTGAACGGTCTTGTGCGTCACAGCACAGTAACACAATCATTATGGGTTCCTGTAATCCATAATTAGAGATGCAACAACACACACATGCAAACAGACAAACACACATACACAGTGAGCTGCTTTTATCATTTAGCTTGACATCTGATTTGCTTTTTATAGAAACTGCTGATGATGCACAGTTAAAACCACATCATTTGACTTGTGCAGGCCACACACGTGCACAGCAGCACACATCAGAGATGTGGGGATGAATGATGACTTCTTCATCCTCCAGACCTACTGTGCACCTGGTAACCAGAAGGTTGTTCCCATATGAACATTGTGTCAGCGTCTTACAAGATTTATGCCTCCCCATTCTGCTTCTTTATCATAATCTCCACTCCTGAGAGTCTGAGCCTGCCAGCAGCCAAAACCTCTGACATTTCTTTTCATAAAATAATCAGTAGTGGTTGGTGATTTTAGGGTTACTATTCTACAACTTTTATAATTTTTTCTAACACTTGAAATCCATCAACATTTCATTCCATAACATTTCTGTACCTTTTAAAAGTTTGTTGATATTCTTTGCTTTTCATCAAATCCCATTAGAATTTAAAAAGAATCCTTCTAGTTTACTCACTGTGTAGCCAAAGCCTGATAAAGCTTATTCCTTTTAGCAAAAACTATTAAAATCTTATCAGTGAGCCACACTGTTGGACTGGGTTTCATCTCCCTTCGATACCATGATACTGAGCTCTGTAGTTTACTGTGAATCAGTCCCTGATCAGAGCTCTTCTGTTACCTAAAATACTTAACTGCTGGATCTGGAATCAGCGAGTAAACAAGTCTGTGCACTCATTTGATGCCAAGTAATTTATTGATTAGAAACAGGGCCTTGCTAATTCCCAGCAGCATCCTGTATGAAACTTAACATCGTATTTAGTACAAAAATTGCAACTTTCAATAAACAGCAAGCAACTTGTGAAGGTTTAAGCACCAAGTTCAGGTATCAGGAAGAAAAAAAGTAGTACCATGACTGCTGCTGTAAATGTTCACTAATACACCAAATCCTAAATAAATACATTTATTATTCCTGTTTGAGTAATATTTTCCAAAAAAAAAGTACAGTTCAAAGATTTTTAAGAAATATATCAAACCTTTTCTAAGAAATGAAATCATGTTTTTTGCAAACTAAGATTTATATCCTCAAGGAAAAATATGAACTTGGAGCCATGGACAAGTTGGAGAAATCAACTTATACAATTTCCTTCTTTTTAACTGGATTTGTTGACAGCACCAAAAATACAGTATTATTACTACACTAATCTTTCTGCATTTTGTTCTCCCTTCTTGCATGCCCCTCTCTCTCTCTCTCCCCTTCCCTTTTTCGCTCTCCTCAGTCCTCTCCCACTCTCCTGCCGGGCCTGTAGACCTAAGACACTTCTCCGACACCTCAGGCTCCGGAGCAGCAGCGGACAAATCTGACGGCTCACATTAGCTCAAGTGTCTGTTCGCCACCCTGACACCCCTCGGTCCCGCTTTGCACGCTTCCGCTGCTCTGCAGGAGGGGGATCTAACCCCTCGGCACCACAGTCACTTCTCTCAACCCCAACCCTCCCCCTCCCATCCAACCTCCAGTCCTCTGGAGATAACCGTGCCACCATGACCTGCACCTCATTTTGCATCCCCTGTGGAGCCCATTAAATCAAAAGCACACCTGATTCCTAAAACCAGAAACCAGAGAAGCAGTGAGTCAATCAAATCACAGCCATATGATTTTATGATGAGCTTTTGGAGGAAAATGAGAGGGACTGTAACACTTCTACATTTAACTGATGATCACTTTTTTTGTTCTATCTGTTTCTTTTACTGCAACAATCATTTAAGTGCAGTACTTGGAACAAGTAAGTCACATTTTCCGTAAGCTAGACGACGAAAGGGGAAGAAAAACAAGTGCAAGGAAGGGGCAGATTGCTCAAGATGTTTATTCTATAAAGAGTAAAGAGGGTTTGATCTCTTGGGTACCGGGTGACTACCCACAGTAGGGCGATTACCACGTTAGGAAACATCCTGCCCACTGGCAACTTCTGGTGACATCATGCCTGTGTGATGTATTTGTACTGCTGCAGGGCCTGACAGCACAGGCTCCCTGGGAAAGGGTCAGCAGAGTTTCATGCTATAACTTACTCACACTTAACGATCATTAACTCACCGCAGTGTGTGTGTGTGTGTGTGAGTGTCTGTGCGTGTGCATGATTGAGTTTTGCCTTCCAGGCTGTGCGCAAGTGGAAGCAGTAACCACAGGAAGAAGAGTCTTTACATTTAAGACTTGTGGTCAAAACCAAACCTTTCTGAGTTCTCCTCCAGCCTGGAGGCGACTGAGAAGTCTCAGATTTTACTCACAGCAGCTCTACTGACCTCGCTCTCTCCCTCTCACTGAGGCCATCAAACATGTTTGCCCTCTGCAACTGTAAACTGTAGTGCTGGGTTCAACCTCATGCTTCACTGGGCATCATGGACCTGAGATTTATACAGTAGATGTAACAGCCTGGAACTCACATCAATGTGTCTGACTGTAAAGCACCTCTACCTCCGCCCTCTACAGTGCACCCATGCAGCAGCTGTGTTAAAAGTCTCTGAAGTGCAAAATCGCATTTTCTTCTGATTTCTATCCACAATTTAAGTTTTATGGAACAGATCTTTTTTTCAGAGAATATGCACATTTATTTTTATGTGTTTTATTTTATGTTTGTTTGATATAAATGAAGCTGAAGCCAGCAGCTGTACAAAGACTAAAAACAGGGGAAAAAAGCATGACTGGTTCCCGAAAGGTTACAAATTGTGCATACCCGCACCCCTTAATGTTTACTTATAAAAAATATTGTGTTTTGCAAATTCTGTAACTACAACAAAGTGTAAAAATGAACATTTACGTGGGTTTTTATTTACCAAATTATATTCTGGGATGGGAGTAGCTGCCAATGAAGCAGTGGACACTCAAAAAAGTTACTGCTCCCAGCCAACACCCTCATATTGTAAGCCCCTATAAAGTCTTTGTTACTTGTAAACACAGTGTTGATAGGTATTAACCTTTGTTTTCTGTCTTTGTGCTAAGCTACGTTAGCTGGCTGCTCCACATTTCAGAGAGAGACATGAGAGTGGTATCAGTTTTTCACATAACTCAAGCCAAGAATTTAAACAAGCGTGTTTCCTAAAATCGCAGACTAATCCTTTAATTTGCAATGGTCTCTGAGATATCTATCTTGGAGATTTTTTCAGTCACACCACAACAAAACAGCTGTGAGAAATTTTGCTTGTTGTGCTCACAACACTGGACAAAATAAAAAAAAATTCCAACAACACTGTTGCAGAATGATTGTTAACAGGAGTAATAAAGACTGTCAAGGACAATTTCTTCCATATAAACAGGCCTGTCTATGTTTATATCTTTATAATTTGCATTACCCTCTCCTTTGCTGTGAGCCAATGTGGTGAATCTGAGGAGCTCAAACACAGTGACTGAAGGGCCTGCAGGACAAATTGAGTCATCTCGGAAATTGGAACTCAGACAACATCATATTCCCTCAGTGAGAGACTGTATTTTAGTGAAAGGCAAGGGTGAGAACAAAGAAACCACCTCTTAAATCTTTAGTGTTCATTGTTCTGTGGTGTAATATAATGTGTTGAGAGACAGGGATGAAGGGGTGTGGACAGATCTGTGTCAAGCAGTGAGGGATCTCTCCAGGCTAACACCAATTCAACTATCTGCACTTCCTCTTGACTGCTGGATAAAACAACTCAGAGACATGGAACCACAGCCTTTCAGTTTCCCCCACTCACTCTTCCCCTCATCCCCTTCCTTTTATGTTCTTTAATTTTGTGGCCACAGGGGCCACACCCTCGTCGACCAGCCAAGCCGCCTCTTATTATAGACCTCAGGAAAATTCACGTACAATACGCACATTGGCACAGAGGCACACAGATGTGTCTGCACAGTGTCGGCATATAACTTTTATATAATTTCCTCCTGCACCCCTGAGTCACATCTTTTGTGCACATTTGCACCCTGATTTTAACAGCTTGTTGATTATTTGGTTTAATTACAGCCCGTTGCTTTTTTTTTTAAAAATAAACCAAATAGCTATGGAGGAAACACAAGGGAAACACAGCTGCATGCTTGCCTAAATAAACAGAAACTTGCCACAGGCAGTTTATATTCCATGCTGCAGAATTGCATCACAAATCATAAAAACACTTGTGCAGTGATGTTGATTGGCTTTTACAGGCTTTGATTTGGCTGTTGGAACCTGGTGAGGAATCTGGTCAGTATTACGGGCTTCCGCTAACGCAATCTTCCGCTAGGGGAACTAACACACATCACACAGTGCAGCTGGTGCCTGGGCAGGGTAGGTGGCTCTAAAATGGTGTTTTACTGTGCACAAAAAACATATAACAGCCCTGACACGAATGCTCTGAAGCACACTATGTTCCCACAAAGAGAAGGGATAAAGAAAGACATTTACTCGGTTTCAAGAAATGCACGGCATACGTCTGTGATCCACCTTTCTCCTCCCCTATTCTCATTGACTTTCCACTCCTCTCTACTTTCTTCTTCTTCTCTCTCTCTCTCTCTCTCTCTCTCTTTTTCTTCCCCCAGTCATCTCCTTCCCCCTCTCCCCTCTGTCCCATCAGTGCCCTTGTACCAAGCAAAGAGTGCTGTGTTTGTTTTTGCAGCAGTGGAGCTGTTGGTCCCTGGATCTCTGGCTGTGCTCTGGCCCACATCTGCTCTCTCAGCTTCACTGCTTGGTACCCGCTGTCATACAAGTGCAGGGGAGTCTAATGTGCTGCCAGCCACTGATAAGGCAAGGCCAAAGTAACCCAGATGAAACAGAAGTGGTTGAACGGGTGCATTCACTCAGTTATCATTCATTCTGCACTTTTTATTTTTTTATAATCTAACAGCTCACTTCAATCCATCAGTTTTTCCTCTTTCTATGCGCATTTTGCAGTGAACAAATCGTCTACAATAAAAATTATGTGATTTTTTACTGCTACTTTTGAAGAAATACAAAAATAAAAGTCAAAAAGCAGTGAAATTATTAGATCAACTAAAATAAGCCCAACATTCCTGGCAGTAAAGGAGGTCCGTCCATCACTGAAGCAGAGCTAGAACGCCCGCTGTTTAGTACATCTGGGTCTTTTGACCACTTGCCACATTGTCAAATCCCACCCGCAGAGTGTTTCATCATTTCTCACAGCAAGTGCCTGAGCCTGGCCAAGAGCAAATGGGCTCTTCTATGTACATCCAGATGTCATTCCTCAACAGGTGAATCTAAGAGATAATAAATGGAAAAACATGATTTTCCTGGATCTCTGCAGCTGTGGACCTTGTAAAGTTGCCTGAACCTTAAGAGAGGAGGGATTCTTTTTCTACATTTGTGGTATTTATTTACACACCAGACCCTGACATAATACATCACATTGCAGGGAACATTTAGAGAAATTACCTGACAGGAAGGCAGGGCTATCTGTACCAACTGTTACATTCCTCTGCTTCTGCTCACTCCCTGTCCAGCAGACGGCAATAAAGCATGCACTCAGTAACACTAATTAGCTCCAGAAACATTCCTTTTGGGCAAAAGAAAAAAAAAAATCTGCGTTTGTCTCCACACGTATGCATGCATGAACATACACATGCATGTGCTTTAAGTCCAGTAGGAGTGTATACAGAACTTATTACATAAATCTATAAGAGGGAGAGAGGCGTATTAACAGTGTCAAGGACAGCCTGCACGCTCTGAGGAACGACGGGCCTTCAACACATGCTTGTGTTTTAATTTTCTGGTCCTCGCGTGATGGAAAGCCTCCTCAAACACATTTGGCGAAGAACCTTTCAGCGTGAGATGGATAGACAGAGACGGACAAATCCATGAAGTTACGATAGACTTGTCAGTATGTGTGTGTGTGTTTATGAGAGGGGGAGAAGGAGTGAGAAACAGTAGAAAGAAAGGGAAAGCTGTGGTTTGGGTTCAGAAAAAAAAAGAGTGTGTATGTATATGTGAGTGAGAGAGGTGGGGAGTGGAAAAACACACAAAAGAACTTGAGAAAGTGTTGAAATGTTTTATGTCTGGAAGCACGGGAGGTTTAAACCCCTGGAGGTGAGAGCCAGAGCAGGAGGTTGGAGACTAAACACCACACTACACCACTGGGACTATACGATAACTAACTAATTAAAACTAGGGGGCCAGTGCTGATAATCAATACTGTTGGTTCAGGAGGACATTTGGTATCAGATGTTCCTGCGTGAGGAACAGATTGAAGACAGGGCCAGGCATGATGGTGGAGGTCGAGATGAGGGGACTTGTTGGACTCTGAGAAGATAAAGTTTCTCTGCACAGCTGCTTTGGCCCGCGGACAGAGGGAAACATCTGTATTAACCCTCACACTATGGGCAGCCCACTGTGTAGAGGAATGCAAGGAGCAATAGACAGAGAAGGGTGGGGAGAGAACATGCAGGGTGATATGAGTATAAGAGAGAAAGATATTGGAAGTATTCGATTGTAATTACAAGTGTGGACTCCCTCTCTGCTATCAGCTATAAAACTAAAGCTGCGTGCCTCTGGCGTGACTGTAGAGTGACACAACTGCTTCCAAGCATGCAGCCGCGAGTGTGTGAGCTGGTGACACAATGCTGTCTGAAAGCCAGAGCCTCTAATAAAACCAAACTAATTTACCAGTTAGACATTTCTTTCCCTCTCTCTGCTCTCGGTTACCTTCCTATTAACACATTCTATAAAGTGGAGAAACCTGGCAGACGAGTGCCTGGCAGCTCCTCTGGGAACAGACGGAGGTTCGTGAATGGTGGAGGGCCAGGTGGTGCCCGGTCAGGTCACCAAGGTAACGCAGAGGATAATTACCTGCTAGCGCACTGACTCACCCCGCCAGGAGTGCATGATACCTCTCCTCCTCTGTGATCACAGCTTCAACTCACTAGTTAAATATAGGCAATGCTTTGACATGACACAGTAATACTACAACAGATGGGCGACAACATGGCTTAAACTGAGAACAGCTCATGTATGAAACTTTTGCAATAGATTCTGAATATGACAATGTTCATAATTTTCTATGAGTCATATAAACAGCATTTCTGTTTGGATATGAGTAGCATTGTCTGGTTAAGACATGTGGGATGTAATTATATTATTTGGGTTTTAGGAGCATCGTTGCACGTATATACAGTGAACTAAAAAATGTATCTTAATTAAGGTTTTTAAGTTTGCAAGGTCGCATGCAAAGAAGGCACACAACTGAAAGGAGAAACACACCTGCTTTTAAACACCATAAAAGATTTGAATATCAAAAAGTGGTTGAATATAAATACTTGCTACAGCTTTTATATTTTCAAAAACCAATAGGCAAAGAATTAAACCCATGTCATCATAAGGTCATTCTGGTAATCAGAGTATGCATGACTGCATGTAAACAGTAATCTTACTGGAATGCTAATTTTTTATTAGCCATGTAAACAGCTAAGTAGGAAATTTGACTTTTTGGAACAAGGGCAATAACTGAGAAATTTTATGAGAGAAAGAAAGCAGTGGAGCTTTGTTTGTTTACTGCTTTTCAACTCTGTTAGTACAGTCAATCACATCTGGTGCAGATTAACAGCAGCAGAACACCAAGCCATTAAATGCACCCTAGTAGCCCTTTTTTTTCCTCCAATGGTTTGATATTTGTTCACTTTTTAAGATGCAGCTACCCATCTGACTTACAGCATCACTGTTACACAGGCAGGGATTCATCAGTGAGGGCTTAGTTACTGAAAAAGCTCCAGAATCCACCTCTAAACAAACACATTACGGGAAGTTAAATCACATACATAAAGTAAGCCCTAAAGTCATAATTGTCCACACACACAAACAGGGAATTAAGAGTTGCCTTTTTTTTCTCCCTCACTCTCACCTAAGGCTACATTAATCCACGTTGGACTCCAAGTAAGCAGAGAATACAAGGAAACTGTGACTAACGCACCTCATGATAACACTTTACAGTAAAAGACTAAAACTTCCTTCCCACGCAAACAGAGGTAATGAGGTTGCTACTGTTTCAGTCATCCAGGATGCAAATAGCAGACGTCCAAGTCACAGTTCTATCCTGCGGTCTATGAGGTGTAAATGGACTTTTCAGTCGGGGCATCATTAGTGTCTGTGCGTGTGCCTGGACGACTGAGTGCGAGCGGCCTGTGTGGGAGCTGAACTGAATGAACTGAACTGAACTGTAGCTCAGCACAGGCCAAAGTAGCGGCCAAAAGCCCTGGAAGCTGTGGTTTGTTAAAGAGGAAATGCCTTAATTCACGGTGGCTGAGGGCTAATGCTGCCAGAGACCACTGGGACTACATTAAGTGTCTATTACAAAAAGGATGTGTATGTCTAAGTGTGTTTATGTGTCCAGATAAAGAGAGAGAGAGAGACTTTATATGAATAGATAAACTCTTTTCCTGCCTTATTCTATCTTTTTCCTGTTGCCACCTTGACAGACAGTCAGCGTGTGTGTTGCATTAACTTGCTGGTGTGTTATCATAGCACGTCCGGCACACGCCTAGCGCCTGGGTGACCTGTGTTTCGTGCAGCAGTGTGCATTCTGAATGTATGCTGTAAGCCATTTACACAGCTGTGCTTTTAAACTGAAGTGACTCAGTCAGAGGACGTCCCTGGCCTGGGGTCTGTCCCAAGGCCTACACCCGCCCTAGCTGGCTACACCAGAGTGTGTAACACGCACACACGCTGACAGCAAAGTGTATCAGCTCCCCTGAGTGGCAGTCAAGAAGAAAGAGGAAGAGCTAGTGAAATCTTTTTGATAATATTACGGCACTGGGTGGCTTGGTGCACTGAGATACAGTATGTTCTTTCACTTAGATGGGCACTTAGTAAAATCTGATGCTTTTTGTTTCAGTATTTTGCCTTAAATAAAAAAAATAGAAACCATTGCATGAAAACAGGCCTCGCAGGAAGCAGTAACCAGTGCACAGTCTGACTAATGTACCTTGGCACAGTGGTTATGGAGACATGCAGCATTTTGAGGGACAGTTTTTAAATAAAAGCCGCACTCATTTTGCTCTCAGACAACCTAAATAAGAAAACAAAGCCACAACGAGCAAATGTGGAAAGGAAGGAATTTGAAGAGGAAATAGTAAATCCATTTGATAGCCATCACTTACTCTCCTCTGTCCTTCCCTCTCTCATGTGAAGGGTAATGATAATAATCGACTGTTTTGAATTTTAGCCGCCGGGATGCATTTTTTGATGTACATAAGACTCAGGGAGGAACTTAACGATGGATGCAACACGTGGCAGAGAGCGCAAGCAATGCCATGACAATTGCCCACTTTATATCCAAATGAGCAGCATAAATGGAAACACTGAGCAAGTGCCATGAGGAAGAGTCAACCTGGGCAAATGCCATCAGTAATTACATTAGCCACAAGACTTCAGGGCAGTTTCTTTCCACCGTGCCCTAATATATTCAATAAAAAAATGTTCTTTTCAGCTGATGTGACCCGTCTTTGTTTAAATTTTTTCTGTCTGTTTTTAACATAATCCTTGCAATAGAAGCAATGGGATTTAGCCAGCATTCTCTTTCTCAAAAGCTCAATTCTTTCTTGTCATCTTACTGCAGCCCCGGCCCTTGACTTTGCGAGTCTTTGTGGTCAAATCCATCTGTGTCACAGCCTGTCAAAAATAGTCACAATGCAGCAGCTCCACCAGTAATTACACAGTGCTCTGGAGGAACCAGTGTCACCTCCCTCTCTCTTGCCAAGACGCTCCAACAATGATATTTCCAGGATTGAATGTAAACTCCTTGCACAATTTTACTAAAACTCTGCTGGCTTGGAAACATGGCCTGCTCAGAATTAATTTGCTTTGTTATATATCCTGTGCTAAATTCTGCTAGAAGGTTAATACACTCGAATAAAAAACAGCTTATCATCTGGAACACAAGTGGGGCAGTTGCTGTGACTGCATAATTTTCTGAACAAATTGATTTATAATGATGTGTTTAGCCGTCCAAAAACCTGACACTGCTAGCTAATGTTGTGATTACTTGCATTCGACAATCTCTGACAGTTGCTGACAACAGTAATACAGTAGAAGGCTGTTTGATTTCAGTAAACACATTGACAAGATAAGCACAGTTGTCCCAGGAGCAACACTTAACAACCAAGATCTAAATAAAAAAACTATTCTACCGGAGAGAAGTCCATCCTACAACATAATGACTCACTGTGTGATCAGCTAAAACTCAGCTTGGATCATCATTGACTGGCATTATTTTGCTGTCTGAGTTTCTACAGGGACGTCTCCAGATTAGAGTGAAGGGAGGACCCGATGCACTTTGAACCCAGTCTGCTGTTGACTTTCTCATTCTTTAGATAACACATGGTTGACATATTAGCTGCTGGTTGGTCCATTATCCTCAAGTTTGAGCACCTGAACATTAGCTGGCTGCACAGCTGTGTAACAGAGAGGGACGCTGGAATGTGACACTCCTGGAATTAGTTGAAAAACTGAACTTAGCTCTGTGTAAACATGGTTATTGTGCTGGCGCTCTGTGTGCATGCAAGTGTAACATCAGAAAAACACACACATGCTGCTTTTTAAAAGGAGATAACAAGATAGAATGTCAACACATTGTTCCCACTATTGACTCATAATGGATCCCTGAGACCAGCAGAAAGATGCAACAAGTGGAGAGCATTACTTATATTGATATATTTGAAAAAAATCATTAATATTTATGTTTTACAGACCTCTAATGTCTCTGTGGCTGTCAAAAAAATCTCTTAATTAAACTATTTTCTATTTTCTCGTAGGTTTAATAAAATATTGTCATTAAATTTTAAGCTTGAGAAGATTCAATGGACTGAGTGCAGGATAGTGACTTCAATCCAATCATGTCCCCTTGTTTAACTGTACTGAACTCTTGTAAAAACTGTATTTTCAATAGTTTCGGATCAAACGTGGTGAGAAAAGTAAGAGCCTACCTAAGTTGACAAAGCTCATGACCATGTCTGCATCGTTTAAGAAGTTGTTGTCCTGCAGGCTGGCTATCGGGGGTCCCTGGGTGGTGAAGACGGGCTTGTAAGGGTAAGAGTATCTGTCCTCGTCCCCCTCTGTGGACATGGCGTTGTACAAGTCCAACATAAACATCGGGGCAGCGTTGTGCTTCCCGTGGAGGTGAGGTCGCGGCCGGTGCGGCAGCCCCAGGATCGACAGGATCTCCCGCTGCATCTCTCTGCGCTCCTGGCTCTTGAGCCGACGGTGGATGAAGCTGGAGTGGAACTCGTTGTCCAAAGTAAAGTTCGTAAAAGCTGTATCCGCCAGGACGCAGTAGCTCCAAACAAGAAGCAAAGCTGGAGCACGTCTATCCAAAATTGGTGCCATGGTCCTCGCCGTGCGTAATTGCGCCCTGTTCTGCTCGCCGAAACTTTGGGGAAAAAAGGGATATTGATCTTCTAGCAACAGGCAGCCTGTGTTCAATATCCAAAGTCAAGTGCGGACCCTCATGTTGAGGGAAGTGCTCCTATATGAAACATCAAGTTAACCTTAAAATCCTTTTTTTATTGACGTTTTTTTCGGAGCAGACTGTGTTCACGCGGACTTCTGTCCTCATCCACAACCTGTGGCCAACAGCGAAGTGTAGTGCAGCCTGCAACTCCAGAGTGGAGGCTGCGAGCGAACACGAACAAGTTGTGGAGAGGCGCTGTGTGCTGGGAGGAGCAGGAGAGAGAGAGAGAGAGAGAGAGGGAGAGGGGGAGAGTGGGGGAGAAAGAGAGAGAGAGAGAGAGTATGTTGTGGTTTTCTAATGGAGATAGAGTGAAGTTGGCCTTTGTTACCAGTTGGAGAAGAGGAGCTTGAGGCCACATGTGCAAATACAAAACGGATTAGGACGGGATTTGTATCATGATGCTTCAGTTTATGATAAAGCATATTTCGTCATTCCTTTCCCACAATTCCTAGTGCGTGTAAGCTTGTGTGGATTCAATAATGACAGATGTGCAGACAGTGACAATAGGCCTTTCAGTGTTGGTGCGCTTATGGAAAATAACAGACTCCATATCAGAGAGTAATTACTTGCCTGTGTGGGTGAATACTTCAGTTCTAGGGGAGAGGTTGCAACATGTAGTTGTAATGCCGCCACTGTAATAGTTACTCAGTGATCTGCAGGTGCACTCTGTGAATACCTTGGCTCACATGGCCTTGAGACTTAAAAGTCAGTTGTCTTTTGATGTGAAAGAGGCGGTTTTACAGACTCACGACTGCCATTTCATGCCGCATTTTTGCAGATATCCAAGCTTTCTATTTTCACTGCTGGAGCAGGAAGTTTGTGACAAAGGCAGCAGTACACAGACAGAGTGCAGACTGCGAGAGGAGGGGTGCAGATGTTTGGCAGCTGCTGCATCCCTCCATCTGCCCCCCTGGCCTCAGCACCTCTTAAACACCACACTTTAATGGAACGCTCCTGACCCTCTTGTGCGCCTTGCTCTCGCTGACACAGGCGGAGGGATTTCAGATGGTTCTTGCACCAGGAACAAACATTTTATCTAGACAAGACCTCCTAAAAACCTTTTCATTACAGGGAGAGTGGAGTTTTAAAGGCCCTGCAGTTGAGATGTTTTAGGGCAACTGCTTGCCAGGTGATTTTTAGGACAATAAAATTAGACTTCAAGGTACAGCAGGAGAGGCTGCCAGACAGCTTACGCTATGATTGCAAACAGAGGAAAAGAGGCAGAGCATGTCTTAGGGTCATCTACACAGAGCTTACCCTCCTGCCCATTTAATGTGGTTGTTTTAGTCTTCAAAGGCGTCCCGCTCTTTTCTTTTTCCGATGACAATTCAACATGACTTAAAGCCTACAAGCTTACATAGCCTGCCGCTACTCATTCTGTATATCTAATCCTCTATTTGCTTTTAAATGGCCTTTCAGTAGTAGTGTGTGACATATAAACATTTCTATCCGGTGCCTCAGATAGAATCAGCTAATGGCCGCAGGTGTTTACATTACAGCAGTTTCCGACAGAGGACTTGAAAGGGTCTTGGTATACATCTTCCTCTCCCCCCCTCTCTCTTTCTTCTCCCCCTCTCTCATTGTCTTACACTCATTCCCTTGTTTCCTTACGCTTGCTGTGAGGTTGGTGAGGTCAAACCCCCCGGTGCTCCTCCAACAACCCCCAGCCCTTGGCTCGGTTTGTGCCCAGAGAGAGGCTGACAATCCTGGGCAGGACAATAGGAACAGACCCCCCTTTGTTTGGGCCTCCATGGGCCTGATGACAGTCACAGTAAACAGTGGGCAAAGGCTGAGGCCAGGCTGGGTGAGCTGCACTGAGGGGCCTTTGACAAGGAGAACTAAAGCAGAAATGTAGAACAAATACCGTTTGGATGTTCTGTCAACAGCACACACAGAAAAATATTTCCTAGGTATTTTACACTAAATTTTATTTATTTTTTTTACACACATACACAATTAGACAACCAATAGTATTAACTAACAATACATGAACCAATACATTTTTAATCAATTAAGAAGTACAGTGGAACATACATTAATGATGCCTGGCTGTTGAAGGGAGCACACACACACACACACACACACACACACACACACACACACACACACGCACACACGCACACACCTCTGTTAGCAAGGCCAATAAACCTAAGGACAACTATATATCCATTTATTTATCTATTTATTTTGACAAATATAAATGCATCTGAGTTAAATGAAAGGTTTGTTTTCATCGACAGTCCCTTTAAATTATGTGCTTAGGCATCCTAAAATAATAGTAACATTAGGAGACAAAATACAAAAGCAGATGATGGTATATTACACATGAGTTCACAAGTGTTGACATTCTTGGTTCCCAATCAGCTATTTCTTAATCATTATGCATAAATGAATGAAAAACATTTTTTCTAAGTGAGATTGTGTAGTTCTAGTAACTCTGTTTATTATGATGAATATAATGTGAGGGTTACGCTATCAGAAATGAAAATACTTACAAAATGTGATATCTTTGCATTTCATATTCACAGTCGATTGCGATTCCTGTTCTCTGTTTAGGGAATATTTTATTACCACCAGTTCAAATCCATTTGGCATGAATCATTTTGAGTGCTCTTCTCACTATCATCTCAGACAATCTGTGAAAACACACACCTCCACACTTTATCAGGTTGAAGCATGATACGAAGCTCAAAAGAAGACCACACAGCAGTAAAGCATCCCAGAAAAAACCCTTTTACACCCTCCCCCCGAACACACACACACACACACAAATGCTTTTCATGCCCACATGATATCGTTTTCTCTTTCTTCTATTTTTTTTTTTGACACCAAGTTCCTGCTTTTTTCCATCTGCCTGCTTATCTCTATTTAGGAGCTCGAACCCTGCGGTCAGAGGTCAGATTAATATTTATTTCATGTGTTGCCTCAGAGAGCAGCAGGCAGCAGTCCTTTGAAGGCCTGTGTATGTGGGGAGGCGGATGAGGTTTGGTAGAGGGGGGGGGTCTGACCCAGAAGACCTACAGACGATACAGTAAAACTTTTTTCAGGGTAAACTGACCCTCAATTGAAGCAGTGTGGGGTCGGGGTGCAAGGACGGGAGAGAGGGTGGAGGCACATTTTTTCCTCTCACCGTCTGCCTGTCCTGTCCGCCCTTGTCTAGGTTTTTGGCGTAACCCCACTGTGTGCACTGCACAAACCGGCGGCCTGTTAAAAACAGCCTGACCAGGTGGAGCTGAGCTATTGCAAATGTTCCCCTTCTGGTGTCTTACACTTCCAGGGGCCTCATGAACATATGAGACACAGCTGTGAGACAGGAGAAGAAAGAAAAAGGGGGTGGGCGTATGAAACGGCCCCAGCATACTTCACTTTGTACATCCCATTTAGGTTTAAGGTTTGATGGCATTTTAAAAAACCTGGAACCAGTATTCAATTATTGTTTATTACTTGGTGCCTTGAATTCCTTGTCAAATACATTTAGTTTTGCTTTATTTGTTCAAGTTACACATCTCTTCATTTTAAGAACTAACATTCAAGCTTTGCTGGATGGATATGTAAATTATTATTTTGTTCATACTGAAAATATTCTGAATTTACACATGATGTGTTTGGCCTTCATTAAAATAAATTAGTTTCATGGCATCATCACTTGCTTAAATGGCATACTGCACCTTGCAATCCTCCTTGCTATCACTCAGTGCTTACTTTCACTCGTATCCGGCATGCCCCGTCACTCCTGCATCTGCTAAAGCCAGGTATGGCATTAGGGAACACCAGAGTAGCTTGGATCTGATTCATAGCTCTCAGCAGTCCAGCCAGACCCATCAGTTATAGCCGGTGTCACTGACAGTCAGAGATACCGTTTTAGTTAAGCTTTTGATAATGCCTGGCTTAGCAGAGCTTAGCCATTGCAGGATGTTATCACTCAGGCACTCTGTCATTCGTGTCATCGGCACAGAGTCCGGGTTTGACACTGAGCTGGTCTCCTGGATCAGCCACATACTTATCAGCACCCATTACTTAGGTGTGAGGGCCTGATAAAGGTCCACCCAGTCCCATGCAGCTCTAGACAGAGGTCCCATTTAGATGGTTGTCTCTGCAGTGAGAGGCCTTGCCCCTTTGACTCCTGCTCTCATCAGTCTCCAAGGCTGTGTTGGTCTGTCAATCAGAGAGGACCCTGGGTGATCAGTCAGCTCCTCTTTAGGGGGATGCTGGTCTGAGGAGCCATTAGAGAGGAGGCGGCATAGCCAGACTGGCTCAGGCCAAAAGCTGATGAGAAACAGAGAAGCAAGAGAGCCCGAGGTGGAAAGTGTGTGTGTGTGTGGGGGGGGGGGGGGGGGGC
>JAPZDY010000002.1:18455672-18470828 GCA_029783645.1 Ctenochaetus hawaiiensis | reverse complement strand
AATAATATGATCGTTCAGTTTCTACAACTTTTTTTAAAATATGTACTTTAGCACTAACACCTACAGAAAGGTGAAGCCTTGAAGTTTTCAACGTCAATAAATCTGAGATGAAGCAGCGGGTGAAAAAAAGAAGGTGACGAAGAGGAGCGTGAAGCCTCTCGCTGCGCAAAACGCGCGATATTTCAATTAAATTTGTACACAGTAGCAACCTGTGTTAAGTTCTTTTACACAGAAACTATATTTTAATAAGTAATGGGATCCCGTGTGGGTGACATGTTTTCGGAAATTGAAAAGCTCCGTGCTCAGCTGCTCCACAATGTCGAAGTCATGTCAAACTGCTCGCGTGTTGAAGAAGAAATCAGTCAGTAAGTTTATATTAATCACCGGATCGAACTGCCGGCTAACGTGATGCTAGCTAACATTAGCATTTCATCATGGCTCCCGCTGTAGTGTAGGTGCGAGAAGTTTCTCGAGCAGGAAAAAGACATGTCATTGCAACTGGTATTTGACTTGGTCTTTAAGATACAGCAAGGTATAGTTATTAATTAAGCTATTAATGTGCTGTTTAGCTAGATTTTACCTAGCACTGTGATCAATAGTGCTGTTAAATAGTTAGCTTGATATGTGTCCCGCACAAACTAGCTCTGACCAAGATATATTGTGAGCATATTGCTGAAATTATGCTAATAAGATTGTCAGATTGGACTCTGCAGGATGATATAATCATAAGGCCCTGTGTCTTACAAAACAGTGTAGAGTTGGCTGATTTGTCTACCATTAATTTTGACTACTTTCTTCCCAATAAACTTTACTAAATCTTTGATACCTAAACCAAATAACAATCAGAGTTGTTAGATAAAAGTGAGAGCAAGAATTCTTAATTTGTTTTTTTTTTTTTTTGTTTGTTTTGTTTTTTTTTACTTACTTACTTACTTTTGCGTACTTTTGATGCATTGTCACCCTCACACAATTTCCAGCAGGGAAATTTTGACCCGCCTGGAGAATATAATCCTAGGAATAGTCACCAGTCTGTCTAAAGATGAGGCCCCTGTCTTGGCACTGCCCAACAGATCCAGCTGGGCCAACATCAGGTAGTTTGACTTAAAACACACTTGCATAAAAGTTTTTTTTTCTCCTAAATCTCTGAACACTACAGTCATTTTACACACTGGCTGTGTGGGATCCGAGTAAGCCTCCTGACATTTAAAAGATAAACACAAGTGGTCATGTTGTGTAAAACATAGGTTTTTTTTGTGGGAGGTCAGGCCACACAAGATGACCAGATTGCTGTTTAATTTCCTTTTAAGAGGAAATAAGCACTTCAACTTTGTCTGAATTTGTATAAGGGGTGTTTTAAGCAGACTGCATGGGCAACCAGGTGGTGGAGGAAGAAAAATAAAATTTTCAGCATTGGTTTAAAGAGGTTGATGTTGAAATAACTTCCTGCCGCTTTAAAGATAACGGAGTGACACAGAGTTTAAAAACACTGGTGTGCACACACATACACAAATTTACAAATGGCTTTAATGTGACTAGACTGCTGAAAACTGGTGCTGAGACATAGCAGACTGTCTGGTCTTGTTTGGATCAGATCTTGCCGTAGCTTAAAGCATTTTCTTGATCGGCCCTTTTAAATTTGAGAGTCTCACAGATTGAACGCCAAAGATTTCACAAAGGAATCGAGTGGGTGAGGTACGCGGGAGGCCTACTCATAGGTAGCCCTCAGGGAGTTTTAGATGGCATATGTGTTGGGAGCAGATTCTCTAAACTAAAAAAGTAAATTTAGCTCACACAATCTGTGCAGATTGCATTTTTGGCCTCTTTTCTTTTATCTCCTCCCTCTTAAGTTTTGACAGTGCCATTGGGCTTCAAATGAGTTCAGGAGGGTCTGTCACCACCATTAGGAGCGACTGTGCTTCGTCTGTCACTAAATTTGGTAAGAAGATGCACACACCTGTGTTCTCATGTTTTCTCATTTTGTTTTTCTCTTCTAGACAACCGACATTCCTTTTAGTCAAAAAAACATCTACAGCTCTACTGTACTTCATGTGGCTTTCATTTATATTCATTGTGAACATGTGCATAAACTGCACAAGCGGCAGTAAAAGTCAGACTTAGTTTTAGGTGACAAATTGGCCAAGACAGAAATGCTGAAAGAGGCTTTTAGGGATCAGTTTACCACATGGATATTCTAATTAAGAACAGAATTTGTTTGCTTCCACTCAAGTCCTTTTAAAGATGTGATGGGAAAGAAAACTCATGATAGTATAATTTTCAGTGTTCACAATAACAGATTGTTTTTTTTAAATATGTTTCTCTTTTTGAAGCACAAATTCTCAAGATTCTCTCGGTCATCTACAGACTTGTGCAGAGCAACTCGTATGCAACAAAAAGGTTATATATTAGCAATTGACATTTTAAATGATCAGTAAAGTCAGATTAATTTTACATTCTATAAATGTGAAACAGATTTGTTCGATTGGTTATTGTCTGATTTACTCCTCTAAGGATTTGCATACTGTTTCCACAGAGACATCTATTATAACAATACGCAGCTGTTTGGTTCACAAAAAACAGTGGATAGTATAGTGGATGATATCTCCTGCATGCTGAAGGTTCCTCGCAGATCACTTCATGTGGTAAGTGTCCATGTTAATGTGAATAACAGTGTACATGTTGTGTGATTGTTTGACTGAAAACACACACCTCAGATATTGAAACCTTGTAGAGAAATTCCTTTGGATATGTGATGTTATTATTAGTTCTGGTCCCACCGATAAAATCTGTTAGTTTAGTGTGGTATTTTAAGCATTTTGTTCTGCCTCGTATTTTCGGAAACACCTGTGGAAAAGAAATGCTTCCTCTGATCGGAGGAAATTAAAATAAAGTCAAACTCAAAAAGGCAGTTATATGTGCAGATATGGATGTATGAGCATGCAATAACTTGAGTGTGTGTGTTACTTCTGTGTCCCCAGTTGGCTACATCCAAGGGATTAATCTCAGGTGATCTTTGTTATATGGAAGAAGACGGCACAAGGATTGACTGCCGCTCCAGCTCAGCAGTAAGTTCAAGTGACCTACTAAAAGAGTTCTTATGAAATTACACTGATATTACACTTAAACATTACATCAGCGATGACTTAAGGGTTTCCTCAGCAGTTTTAATCATTAATCAGAACGGTTATTTTTATTTTTGTCTCACCACAAAGATTGCTTGAGCCCTAACCTTTTGTTAAATATTTTCAAAGCCTTTTCTGATGTTTTGGATACGACATGGTTGCAGATTGAGGGCTGCTGCTTCTCTTTTTATGTCGCATTGTCAGTGTTAATGGCACATTACACACCAACTTAACGCCATCTGCAGTCATATAACCCTGTGGCGTGTGGCATTCATGTGCTGGTGTGTGATACAAACAATATGCCAACATAGTTCTGCAGCACCATGAAGTGTTAAGAGCTCCACAGGGCACCATGTGTTTCTTGCCAAACCAAGTGTAGTACTACAAGGTTTATAACAGAAAGGAATAAACAGACGAGCAGACTTCTTTAAACAGACAGACATCTTATCATTAGTGGAACTGATACTAACGAGAGTGTTTTTTTTTTTTTTTCAGGCTGTTGCAGTTTCATCAAACATTGGAGGAATTAGAAGTATCCTTTGTGATTTTATTTTTTTATTTTTTACTTGAGAATATTTCTTTTTAAACACAAGCCTTCTCTTTTTTTTCAATATGAGACCTCTCTGTTATATCGTGTATATATATTTCTCTCTATATGGGAGGACACTAAGTGTTGCAGGGTGTGTGTTTCCTTTTATCATATACAGACATTGTATCATCTGCAAAATTTGTCATGATCGTTGAAAAGGATGCAACATTTCAGAGACTCATGGATGACGACTTCTGCGCAAAACTCTCTCCCTGCATCATAATCACGGTGTGTTTCTTTTTGTTTGCCACTACCCTCAGGCAGATTTTGTAAATATAATTTAGCTCCTATTCATCTGAATGTTGTCTGTTTCTCAATAAGGGCAGTATTACTGCTGTGTATACATAACAGGCGTGTTTGTGTGGATCAGGGTAAAGGCGTGCCAGATGTGAACAGCAGGTTGATGGTGAGAAAGCTTTGGGACACGCTGCATATCCCTGTCTTCGCTCTGGTGGATGCTGACCCTCACGGTACGCATCGCTGGTCCGCACACAAACCGGTTTTACCTCTCACACATGCCTCACATGTTTCCGCACTTTTAACAAGACTCCACTCTCTTTTCATCTCTGTGCACGTGTCCCACTGAGCCAGCAGATGTTAGCACCTGTCCAATACGTCATGGTGCCAAATCTGGCCGTTAATGCCGTTGGCGTGATCTCCTCCAGGCGGGATTGGCTCGGTTTCTTTCATTCCCCGTACCTCTAACCCTTTTCCCATTGCATGGCGAGACACATGTGTAATGCTTTACTTTGTTCTGAGCTGCGTTACACATCTCGGGGAATAATTGCTCTGGTATGCGAGTGATTGCAGCGTGTCTCTGTCTCTCTTGATTTTCCCAGGGATTGAGATCATGTTTATCTACAAGTACGGATCAGTGGTGAGTCCTGCCTTGCCAGTTATTCCTGTGCTGTATGTTATCCAGCGTGGCCTGTTCAGTGTTGATCTGTTAGCAGTATGTAATTATGCCCCTCTTCTAGTAGAAGAAAAACGGACCAATCATCCATCTCAGAAAATGTAAACTGACATTTTATAGAGTGAAAACCTTAAGTGATTGTGTAGCAATGTCTTTGTTGGTCTTGTGTAAACAGCCTTGTGTTTATTAACGTCATCCTGAATTTGTTAGGCATAACCACATTATGATGGTCAGAGTGCTTATTATCTGTGTGTTTATTTGAGAAATACTCACTGTATAAGCATCTTGTATGTGTGTGTGTGTTTGTCTTTGTAACTGGGCGTGTGTATATGTTTGTGTGCACAATGGTTTTTCCACAGGCCATGTCGTTTGAGGCCCACAGTCTGACCGTCCCCAGCGTTATGTGGCTGGGCCTCCTCCCCTCTGACCTCCAGAGGTTTGGACTCAACATTCGCTACTTCCTACTTCCTCCTCCTGCCTCTAATTGGGATTATATTCTGGGGAAATTTAGATTGTTTGTTTTGGTTTCTGTTGCTGTTGCACTCATTTTTTTTTTCTTCAAGGATCTGCGTCTGAGAGCATATTGAGTTTTAAGTATATGTCCCCTTGAACAAATTTAGGCCAAAATGGCTTTTTGACATATGTTTAATGGTAGTCTATACAGTTTTTCCTCTCCTAAACACACACATAACTCCACAATTTATGAATGCATTTGCTCTTTTATGTAAGTATTGTGGTGTATATGTTTTTTGTGTCATGTTATTTGTCTTATGGTGAAGCCATATGGAAGAATTTATATAAGTAAACAATAAAGTTTTCATAATTTTGATTGTAAAATCCACCTTTATTTTTTTCCTTAGGTTGCGGGTTCCTGAGGATGTCCTGATCCCCCTCACAAAGAGAGACGAAAACAAACTCAACAGCCTCCTCAAGAGGCCATACTTATCCAACCAGCCAGACTGGCAGAGAGAGGTGAGAGAAGAGAAAGGAAAGGGAAAGAGAAACATGCTTTAAGGTCGAGTGAAGGTTTGAAGTTGCACAGTAATTAGTGAGCTGGACAAAGTGAAGTAATAAGGGAAAGTACCTGAAATGTGTCATTTCCAGTGACCAAGTGGTGACCGGAAGACAACTCAGTATGGTTTATTTGATCTCCATAGTTTTTATTGGGGCGTTCTTCTGTTTACATAGGATAAGGGTTTGGGGTTTGTTACATTTGATCAAATTATGATATTGTTTGAGATTTAGATACATATAATGTGAATTTATATCGAATCACCAAAAAAATTGGCTCAAATGGATACATTTAGTTTGACTACATGAGTTGGAAGAGTAAATATGACATATTGGTAAAAAAAATAATTCTTGTGATATTTCCTTTTTTACCACATCACACACTTTACCACCACAACCCATTAACTCATTTTTTAGTTTATTTGGAGAAATGTTAGTCTGAAGAAGAGCACTGAAACCTTCTTCTTACTCAGAAGTTTACACAGTTTTAACATTTTATACATGTGACACATGGCAGAGGAATGTGTGTCAGAAGACACTAAAAAGAGAAAAAAGAGATAAACGCCTGATGACCCGTGTTTGTTTGCACGTCTTCCTCTTGCATGCTACTGACAATTGCATGTTTGTTCTTGTTGTAGATGGAACTGATGCAGCAGCATAAGGTCAAGGCAGAAATACAGTCCCTGGCAGCAATTGCCCCTGATTTCCTCACCAGCATCTACCTTCCCAATAAGCTGCGCTATGGGGGCTGGGTATGAGCACAATGCTGCCACTTAGTGGAATAGCAAGTGAACTGTAGAGCTTGATGCAAAACCAGTGAAAGATCTCGAATGCAACTGTCTTGCCTGCCCTTGTCAGACAGATTAAAGTATGAGGTTGAGTTGGTTTGGTTCTTAATATTTCCTTTTATATAAGTGTCTCTTTGTGTTTTGTTTCTAAAGCTGTCAGAAGTGGCTCATTCTACCATTAAAGTCCTATGAATCAATTAACATTTGTGCATGTGTTTTTGTTTTAATATTCTTTTGTAATGTTTATGTTTCCAAAATGCTTTTTGTAAAAATCATCAAACACATTGTGTTAATCAATTTCATTCATAAAGTTAGTTCATCTGTATTTGTTTCAGCATATAACTATCATGCTTTACAACCGGACAGCACTATGAATGCTGGATCACCACAAAAGAGCAGATGACAAGGACAATTTATTGGTTTCAAATTTGATTGCCAGAGAGGTTGTTGGTCCAGCAGCATGGAGTGTAACACACTGCTGTTCTTGATATACTCCAGCAGGTGGGGCCAGTACTGCACAGTTTTTAAATTAGTTTATATTTTTACGAAAAGAAATCCTTAACAATTGTTTTGTAAATATTTAGGTGGTCTTGTGATGAGTAGAGCAGCTTAAAGTTATTCCAGCTGACATATACATCCATGTCAGGCTTGTCAGCCAGTTTTGAATGCAAGCAGAAGTACAAACACCACACTATCACTGACAGTAAAAAAAGAGCTTGCATCCAAAATTAAAAAAAATATATAAAAGGGTTTATAAAGATCGTTATTAATAAAGATTAAAATAAAAACGTCTTTGAAATATATGGAAGCAGTCTTGGTGTTTTATTTAATAGAGGTGGGGTCCCTCCCGTGTGGACGAGACCATCTATGCCGGTATTATGTGACCGCCGGTGGGCGTGGCTCCATGCTTGTGCAACATACGACTGCAACATCATTGAGGTGACATAATGTTACCGACCGAAGTTTCATCGATGTACTAGAAGAAAACCGCTGAAGGACGCTTAAGCTGAGCATCTACTTATCTAGAAAGTGTAAATCAGGTGGGTCAATATAAGAACTTTATGGGAAATATAAGCAGCAAGCCGCGTGCACACAGGAATGTCTTCTGCCGTTCAAAACTTTGAAAGAACACAGTCTTGTTTCTGACTTCATTGTTTCTGTAGTCTTTTGTCTTTACAATGAAAATGCTGTTGTGGGATATCAGTCTTTGCTAAATGTCGCTAAGGAAGCTAACTTCTATGTTTTGGGGTTTTTTGTCTGTGTGTGTGTTTTTTTTGGGGGGGGGGGTCGCTCAGTTAATATGAATGAATATTTGTCTTTTTTTCAATTCCAGTTTTTAGCTCAATTAGCTCGTTTTAATTGATTAGATTGTGGTTGCTGTGTTTGTGAAACGTACTGTCACAGATAATTATATGATCAAAGAAAGTTATGAAATTTCCCCCTGATATAGGCATTCACAATTTCGATTTTTGATAAATGTCAACATAGTCAATTAACCCAAAGACATTTATTGCTTGAACTAAAGCATTCATAATTAGTGACAACAATAAATTACAAAAGGAGTCCAAAAGGAGTCCAAGCCCTGCTGTGTGATCAGTGGGGTGGTGGGGCTTCAGTCTGTTACAGTTCATGTCTCTGTTTCTTCAAACAGCAGCTACATGGCTCTTATCCACGGTCTTAGGTAAGACTGTGCAGCTGTAGTAGCCAGACAGGTCCTTGAGAGACCTTCCCTTTCCGCTTGTCAATGACAGCTGACCACCGAGCGCAGTGAATGAAAGTAACTACTCGGGCTTTTCAACATCACATCCTCTCTGGTCTCACTGGTCTTAGATTAGTTTGGAGCCAGTCATGTTTTGCAAGACATCGATCATATGTTATATCAAGTTGAACTGGGATGTTTTCAGGTAAAAAATTACGTTTAAAGAGGGGACAGCTGAGAAAAAGGTAGACATAGGCAGCATTTTTATTCAATCTTTTACTGGATATCAGATGTTTAGCAGAAAGATAATTTGGTAGATTTTAACTTTCTAGTCACTGAAGTTAGATTGTAGCTGTAACCAAATATTGAATTCTTAATTTTAAGTGTTATAAGAATCAAAAGATCACACTATCCGTGTAATATGTCTTCATTTACAGTCTAATTTTTCTTCTCATTTAGGTCACAACTTTCTCATATGGATGCAGTGATCCGACGATGCCCTTTTCTGACTGTTGTGCCCAGGGTTTGTCTGCAGCTGGCTGGGAAGTCCTCACTGATGAGCTATGCCCAAAAGTGCCCTGTGATGATGGACCTGGCCTCCAGATCTCTGGCCAGAGCTCTGTCGTCCTCAGCTTCTGCATCTAAAGGCACGCTAACAAATGACGGTCTGTTGAGAAATTAAGATTATAATGCATCCAATCGTATATGTTTGACTGTCAGATCAATACAAATAATGGTGATCAAATTTAAACGTAACCTTTCTAAATTTTGTGCTCTGTAGGTCAAAAACAAGGTGTCAGGCTGCCCCCAGGTCACAGAACACCACCTGCTGGTCAGGCTGTGGGCTCCAAATGCCCTTTTCTGGCTGCAGAAATTGTGCAGAAAAACAACAGGGTAATAAGAGAGGCCAGCATTGAGCTGCAAGAGGACGTCCAGGAAGTGCCCTCTGTCAGCACAGGTAAGCAATCACACCTGTATTTTGAGCCATACAGTCAGTCAGATATGTCAGTTGCTAAAGGTCACTGTTTGAACAATACACACTCTAATGGCTTTTAAGTGCATGGCAAATTAACGTGTTGAAATTGATGTAGACAACATTAATAGTGTGCAACCTCTTTGACCAGGAAAAGCAACTGTGGATTTATCAAATGCGGAAATTAAACCAGTATCTTCAAAAGGGTTTCACCTGCTAAAGGATAATCTGCCTGATGGTAAGAAAGTTGAACTCCTCTGTGAAAAATAATCCTCAAAAGTGTATTAGATTTGATTGAAGTGTACTAATCCTCCTCCCATTTTTCCTCCATCAGCTGTCACTTTCCAGTATGACAAGTTCTTTGAAAAGAAGATTGAAAGCAAGAAGTCAGATCACACATACAGGGTTTTTAAGACAGTGAACCGGCGCGCCTCCTTGTTCCCCATGGCAGACGACTACTCAGAGTCTTTTCATGCAAAAAGAGACGTGTCCGTGTGGTGCAGCAACGACTATCTTGGCATGAGCCGTCACCCAAAAGTCATTCAAGCTATCACGTGAGTAAACCCCCAGTAATAACTGTGATCAGTGTCTTCAAACAAAACATAAGCGGACGGTGTGTATGTAGTTTTATCCCTAATGACATATTAGAATCAGATGATTTTAAGTTATAACTCTTTATTTTTCCTTCAAGGGAGACATTACGAAAGCACGGTGCGGGTGCAGGAGGCACACGAAACATTTCAGGAACAAGCAAATTTCACGTGGAACTTGAATATGAGCTGGCTGACCTGCACAACAAGGATGCTGCTCTGCTGTTCACTTCCTGCTTTGTAGCCAATGATTCCACATTATTTACTCTGGCAAAAATGCTACCAGGTACTTAATTTGGCATGCAATGTAGCAGCATAACAAGTGACCTAGAAGTTCCTTGCCTTTGCTTTGATTTAAAATTGAGATGTATTCAATCACATATGTGTTTCAATTTCAGAGATAAATGCATTGTAGTGGAACCGGAGAGTAAACATTTCTTTCTGTTTGTTTGCTCCTCCAGGTTGTGAAATCTACTCTGACGCTGGTAACCATGCTTCAATGATCCAGGGTATAAGAAACAGTGGGGTCAAGAAGTTTATCTTCCGTCACAATGACGCCAGCCACCTTCAAGAGCTGCTGGAGAAGTCGCACCCTTCCACTCCAAAGATTGTTGCCTTTGAGACGGTGCATTCAATGGATGGTGAGTCCAGAAGCCCCGTTCAAGTGTCAGTCTTATTTAAGAGGAAAGTTCAAAATTTTGATAGTTATTCATCATTAATTTATGTTTTTTTTAATTAATTTATAAGATGGGAAATGAGGAAATGGGATTTATGAATTTCATTGTTACATGAAAATTATGTTTTAAACCACAAACTTTAAATAAGAAGAGTGGGTAATCAGCCTTTAATAAGAATAGATAAAGGTATTAAAAGTACTATTTTTTTTATAAAAAGCGTACAAAAATCAACAACAATGAAAACTGTGCTGTCTGCAGGAGCTGTTTGCCCACTGGAACGGATGTGTGATATTGCCCACAAGTTTGGTGCCATTACCTTTGTGGATGAAGTTCATGCTGTGGGCTTGTATGGGCCCAGAGGAGGAGGCATCGGAGAAAGAGACAGAGTGATGCACAAGATGGACATCGTCTCTGGCACTCTTGGCAAGTAGAACTCTGGCTAATGAGGGGAAACCTCTCATAACACCCTCGCCAGTCACATATGTACCCCTCTGACTTGTTATTGGTGTCGTTTCGTTTCCAGGCAAGGCATTTGGCTGCGTGGGCGGCTACATCGCCAGCACCAGTGCGCTGGTGGACACAGTTCGCTCCTACGCTGCAGGCTTCATCTTCACCACTTCCCTCCCCCCAATGCTGCTGGCAGGGGCAAAGGAGTCCATCAAGATCCTCAAGAGCGAGGAAGGCCAAGTGCTGAGGAGGAAACATCAGAGAAGCGTTAAGCTGCTCCGGCAGATGCTGATGGACTCTGGCCTTCCTGTGGTCCACTGCCCAAGCCACATTATTCCTCTCCGGGTATAAAAATTAATAATTAATTCATTCGACTGGTCTTAATGCAGGGATTCACTTACAGGACAGTCTTTCTTCATACCAGGCTGTTGCGCCTAAGAGATATAATTCACAGCTGAATATATCAATGTTTTACAATGACTTGGGTTTTTTTTATAACCTAATTTAAATTCTAGATAATTTGAATTATGACTCTGACATGTGATGTTCTTGTTTGGCAGGTGGCAGATGCAGAGAAAAACAGTGAGATTTGTGACGTCATGATGTCTCGTTACAACATCTACGTCCAGGCAATCAACTACCCCACAGTGGCAAAAGGAGAGGAACTCCTGCGCATCGCCCCCACACCACACCACACCCCCCAGATGATGTACTACTTCGTTGGTACGATGACTACAAGTGATTTTGTTTATCACATGGATCAAAAATGTCCAAAGATTAGCTGTTTTTGTAACCTTTTTAAGGCTTCAGACATATTATACATAGTATTTCTTATTGCAGTTGGCTGGTGAATTTAAAAGAACAAAAGTCCAGTAGCTACATTAGCTAGTAAGACAAGTGATTTATTATAAACCTCAGTGCTGTAAGGATTACTTTGACACTGTTTGTACTTGTATATCTAATAGCCATAATTAATGGTAAAGACGGTTGTTTCCTCAGCTGTTTGTTCTCTTCACAGACCGGCTGGTGAAGACGTGGAAGGAGGCCGGCTTGGAGCTGAGGCCACACTCCTCAGCAGAGTGTGACTTCTGCCAGCAGCCTCTTCACTTCGAGCTGATGAGCGAGAGGGAGAAATCCTACTTCACAGGCCTCAGTCACATGATTTCAGCAGTAGCGTGATAACACATAAAACATTAAATCACAGCAAACACTACCTCCTACGACACAAGCTACATGTTGTGTTTAATGCTGAACAGAATTGAGTATACTGAAATGAATACATCACTAGATTTCAAATGTTCTGTGTCATCGTTGAATGTGTAGTTATTTAATTTATTCTTGCTTGCTCACTTTTTTCTTGATTGATTGAATGTATTGATTATGACTTCCAAATGAGTTGTTTTATTGTTTTTTTTGTTTCACTTTTTTTATGCTGCCTCTTTTGTCCTTTTCCCTAGCAATACAAAGACTGTATCACTTAGCTGGTTGTCTTACTGATTTGTTGCAAATGTGCATAGTATGTGTTAAAAAAAGATCTAATCTGGATAATCTAGTTGACCATTTCATACTGGAATAATCTTAATCTCTGGAATAATCTTAAAGCAAGCGGTGCATGAAATAGCAGATGGGATGAAATACCACCTGCTCACTCAAAGCCAGTTGTACAATGAACACACAGAATCTCAAGTCACTAATATGGTGCATCCTCAGGACTTGTGCCGTTTTAATCATTAACATATATGACACCCAGGTAATATGCTGCTTGTGCATTCGATTTATTTAATTACATAACCAACAGAAAGATTATCTCTCATAGAAATTACATTATGGGATGTAACATGGAGATAACCCGTACGGAGATTTCTGTAGAAATCTTTTAACAGTAAGTGAAAAGGTGATGGGTGAAGGGTGGCTTCTCTCACTACAAAAATAATTTGTAGTAACTGTAAGACGAAGTCCGTAAAGAACATAAGGGGCCTAATAAATAAATCCACAATAAGTATAATTTTTTATCGGCTGGAAAACTGGCAGGTTTAGCAGATTTGCATCATGTAGTGGTTTTCATGTATAATCTGCTGAAGGGCACATCTGTGGTCATCTGGTCATTCATTCATTCATGAATTGCATTTAATGGATGTCCTTGGTTTCACCACATGGAGGCATACTGGGCCTCCTGTTTGCAGCTCTGAGGCTGTGACATCAGGCTCCTCCCTCCTGTGCAGATGACTCATAGCTGGAGCAGCAGCGTTCATGATGTGCCACTAGATGGTATCAATGGAGAACAGGATATTGTGTTTCCCGTGTAGAAAACATGGGAGATCATCTTGGCAGTAATAAAACAGAGAAATTACACTTCAATGTCCCTCACATCTGGAATCAGTGTAGCACACACGCAAAATCAGATATCATAGAGCATTTTAAATTAATGTCAAATTTATCTGCCATCAATATAGCAGCCTGGTTATTTATGTCATTTATCATAAAAGATAGAATTACTGTTCTTATTGGCTTTATGCATTTTCTATTATGACACTTATGATAATCATATTTAAATAAGATTAGTTCAGAAAGAAACCCCTCACTCCCACATGCAGAGAAACATCAATGGAGAGGAAGCTCTCCTCCCATCTGTCTCATCTCTGAATGCATCCCACTGTACATCTGCACGTGACAGGGGTGTGTTTGTGTGCCCGCCGGGTATGCGTGAAAGCCCTCAAAGCAGCACTTGACACACAAAACCTGGGATTCTGTACGCCAAAGACCAAAGTGAAATGAATTTCTCCTCTCTTTCCTGTGAGAGAATTACCATGTGCTCACGTTTGGAGCATGTTATGTAATCAAAGTGTTGGTGTAAGTGGAGCAGTCAGGCGATAACCGCTATCATGCTAGCCCAGCCTGCTCAGATGATGAATGTTTGATAGTTTTTTATATTTAATTCAATACTCAAGTCGTGTTTTGTGTTGTCGATTTGGATTTTAAATTCTGAGATGCATTCATTATACAGAGGGTCATACATAATGGTACCATGCTTTTTGGATTTACCCAAAACTAAGCTTGGTTTGTGACAT
Organism: Ctenochaetus hawaiiensis; assembly: GCA_029783645.1. NCBI lineage: Eukaryota > Metazoa > Chordata > Actinopteri > Acanthuriformes > Acanthuridae > Ctenochaetus > Ctenochaetus hawaiiensis. The sequence goes on along the minus strand of JAPZDY010000002.1, from coordinate 18,456,954 downwards.
ACGATGAATCCAGTAAGTCTACAATTTTTCAGAAATATGGAAGTTTGCAGGAAATACCCTGTTGTATATTGTTTGACCACATTGTCACACGTGATTTCCTTCATCCATCACTGTCTTTTGTAGATGCAGGCTGCTCAGTTCCTTATTTCAGAGAGCCTGACGGAAGGTCCAACACTCCTACACTTCCTGGAGGACAGTTCAACTGGAACAGCAATCATGTGGGTATGAGGGGCCAAAGGCAGTGTGTGTTTGTGCATGTGCATGTGTGTGTATGTGTTTCAAACATTGGACGTTATGTTGTGGTTAGCTGTTGGAGGCAGGTGCTGTAATGTGGGTGGTGTGGCGTAATGTGGCAATGATATGGTGCCTGTTGTTGTGCATCTGATGATGATCAGTGTATGGTTGAGAGCATTTGTGTGCAAGTGTGACTGTGTGTGTGTGTGTGATTGTGTGTGCAGGTTAAGCTCTATTCCTCATTCTGTGTTAATCCCGATGCTCTGCACATCTGTGTCTGCCCCCACTCACGTGCACAGACAGATGAGCTACATGGCTGGATTCCCACTGCATGCTTCTCTTTCACTCTTTCTCTCTTATTCCTACACATTTACCATTCCCGTTCATTATCACACACACTAGTGATGAACCGTGAGATAGTTGTGGCTTCACTCTAAGAAAAGACACTCATGCACAGCAACAAGCTTGTGAATTTCCTATATTGTGGTCGACGTGTTATATCTTGAGAGGCAAAAAGAAAAAGAAAAAAAGAAGCTCTCTATACCCTTCACCTCATAAATAAAAAGAAAACTGAGGAAGTGGGCAGTTTCAGGGGTGTGTTCAATCTGATAATAAACTTTTATCATAATGAAAGATAACAACATACTTCCGTAGTGAAATGCTCTGCTGCTCTCCTGCAAAAAAAAAAGCATCAGCATTTTCAAATACTTTACAGAATGAATGAAAGACAGTTGTGTTTTCCTCACCAGGGAGAAAACTAATGGATTCGGCTCATTTGTCAGTGTTTGTATTTTAAATTGTGAAGTGTATCATTTCAGAGTAAATACTGCATTTTACTTAAAATCACAAACAAAAAACTGAAATTTGTTGTACCATAACTTGTATTGTAATACAAAGTTACATACTAGGTATATGGTTATGAAAAGTATCAGATTCCAGTTAAACAACAGTATATATATTATGGGATTTGTTTTTCTGACTAGAGCACTTTATGAATTCAGGTGTGGAAAAAGGGACAATAAAGCAACAATAACACATATTATGAACC
>JAPZDY010000002.1:18441281-18455361 GCA_029783645.1 Ctenochaetus hawaiiensis | reverse complement strand
TGCTATGACTTTAAATCATAAGGAACAAACTCCTCCCTCTTGAGTTGCTCTACTGTCAACTAAAAAAACCCTCCCATGCATCGGAATGGTAAAACTAGAGAGTGCATGGAGGACCGTGGTGTGATGTGGAGTAGCTGAAGTTGGTGAAGAGATTGTAGGCGATAAAACAATTCAGATTTTAACTTTTGTATCGTAAATTTAAGTGTAAAACAGGTCTCCATTTGCTCCGGGGCAGGTTTGGGACTGACTAAGTGACTGATGGAAATAGAGAAGAGGAAAAAGGGGAAATCTCTTCGCGCAAACAGAAGCGCCATGCACTGGCGGGGCATCATTTAACGCTCCTGTCCTCGGGTGAAATGTAGTTTACCGTCGTACGGTGGACCATGTAGTAAGTGTTCGTGCTTGCTGTGTAGTATGATATTGAGTCCGATATGTCTAATGTGACGCCGAGCAAAAGCGTGGAATGGCTGCAACTCGAGTTAGAGTCCGGAGGCACTTCTCTGCTCCTGCTGGACTGCCGTTCACATGAGCTTTATGAATCATCCCACATAGAGACCGCCATAAACCTGGCCATACCGGGACTCATGCTCCGGAGGTTCAAAAAGGGCAACATACCGATCCGGACCATCATCCCCAACCATGAGGACAAGGAGAAGTTCATAAGACGGTGCAAGACGGACACGGTCGTCCTCTACGATGAGTGCACGGTGGACTGGCAGGACTGCGGAGCTCCGACGTCCGTTTTGGGTCTGTTACTCCAGAAACTATGGGAAGACGGTTGTAAAGCGTTTTATCTGGAGGGTAAGTAACGTTACTTTTAACCCAAGAAACAATTAAGTATTTATCAGGCTAAAACATTAATAAGGTTGGTCGGTTGTGATGTGTATACGATGCTGTTAATAACGTCAGAATACGTATTAACGTTTACAATTCGATCGTTAATATGTTGTGCTATTAGCATTTTTAAGCTAAATTAGCTAGTTAAGCAAACCTTGCAGCTCCTTAAACTGTATAATTTACTAACTTAACTGAAATTACACGAAGAGATATGGTCAACTGATGTAAAAGTTCTCCCTGGAAGTGGTTTTAAACTCTCAAAACCAACTTTTTATACTTAAAAAAAGAGACTCTTGCCTTTATCTCGATTATTGCTGTGGTCTTATGTTACAAACGTTAACGTTATTCCAGCGCAAACGTTCATCGCATGTTGTTTGCGGTTTGTACGCTATTCAAAAGTTTGTGTGTTGTGTGTCACTGAGATTCTCAATTAAAATTCCAAAATGGCTGCGCCATGTTTTGCTCTAGCAGGAACAGGCATGCATTTCATGAATGGTCATTTTGGGGGGAACTGGAGCTGCTGCTATACAGCTCTGATCCAGTGCATAGCAGACTTATATCATTAAAAATACAATTTAAAAAGTTTATACGAAGTGTTACTTTTAATTTTAAAAACATTTAACCATATTAATATTTTGATTTCTGTTTTGGCTCTTTTCTAGGTGGATTTGTTAAGTTTCACACAGAGTACCCTGAACACTGTGAGACCCTCCTAGACAGCTCCTGTCCCAGCTCCTCTCCTCCGCTGTCTGTCCTGGGCTTTGGAAATCTCCGGATCAGCTCTGACTGTTCCGATGGGGAATCAGACCGGGAGCCGAGCAGTGCCACAGAGTCGGAGGAGAGCCCCATCCCCAGCAACCAGCCTGCCTTCCCTGTCCAGATCCTGCCCTACCTTTACCTGGGCTGCGCCAAAGACTCCACTAACCTAGACGTGCTGGGCCAGTACAACATCAAGTACATCCTGAACGTCACACCCAATCTCCCCAACATGTTTGAGCATGATGGCCACTTCAGGTACAAACAGATTCCTATTTCGGACCACTGGAGTCAAAACCTGTCTCAGTTCTTCCCAGAGGCTATATCATTTATAGGTGAGTAGGTTTATAAATGTCAAACTTAATCCTCTCAGAGACACACTCACACTTTTCAGGAAATATTTGTGTTTGTATTGTGTGTGTATATGTTGTTGTATTGTTTTTGTTACTGTTTTTTTTTTTTTTGCCATTAAAAGTACAGCAAGTATAGTGACCACATGTGGGCTGGGCACCTTTTGGCATATTAGACCCTAATTAAAGTTGCAGTGTTGAGTGAATGGTTTTTAGGGACAGATGGGTGTTTTTGTATTATTGTTTCAAAGCAAATGGTGGTTTATAGTGTGAGGCATAAAAAAAAAAACCTCCGTCATCACATCACTGCATTTCTTTGAAACAGAAAACCTTCTCATTAATCCTGAAAATAAATGTTTTTTTTTCTCTTTTCGGAGGTATTGCAACATTTTCAATTTCGCTTTTGATATGTTGTTACTCACCACAGCTGCACCTGAAACCGCAGCTACTGACTTGTTTGTTTGATGGTTGTGAGAATGTGTATCATGAACTGGTTTCAAATGGGTTTAGGGGTTGATTGAGGAAGGAAATGTTTCCACACACGAGTTGTGTTTGTTCGAGGTTAGGCAGTGTTGTTTTGTTGACGGTTGTTTTCTGTAGTCTGCAGCTAACAGGATATTAGGTGCTTTGTTTTCTAGGTCAGTTGAATTGTTAAAAACTAGACTTGAGCCTCATAGTCAAGAGCAGATGCTTTTTTTTATTGTACCTTTCTATTGCATCATCAACTGAGCTACATCGAACATCAAACTTAGAGTCACAGTAACACTAAAAACGACAAATTGGCCTAAAACTTTGTAGCACAGGAACATGTTTATGAAAATATTATTTTGACTAATCTGAAAAAAGGTACGTTTGCTCTTTTTTTTCAATAGTCCTAACTTTCTTCTGACTGTGACTTCCTTTCCTCTCACAGATGAGGCTCGGTCGAAGCAGTGTGGCATCCTCGTCCACTGCCTGGCCGGCATCAGTCGCTCAGTCACAGTCACCGTGGCCTACCTGATGCAGAGACTCAACCTGTCCCTCAATGACGCTTATGACTTTGTCAAGAGGAAGAAGTCCAACATTTCCCCAAACTTCAACTTCATGGGTCAGCTCCTGGACTTTGAGAGGACACTGGGGCTTCACAGTCCCTGTGACAACCGTTCCACCAGCAAGGAGCAGCTCTTCTTCACCACACCGACCAATCACAACGTCTTCCAGTTGGACACGCTGGAGTCAACATGAGGATTGATTGGGCAGCCTTTTGTTGTTTCCTTTGGTGTCTCTGAGATTTTCCGACTTCAGTCACCTTACTAGCTGACAAAAGCAGCGAGTCGGCCACAGTATTTTCTGCACCAAAAGGAACTACACAGAACAATTGAAAGAAAAGAGCTCGTATGCAGACTCCATTAAACCCAGTCTCAATGCCTTATTACTTAACAAGAGGATGAGTTTTGCTATCCACGATACATGGCATTAATCAGTGGTCATGTACAGCCATAACAGCAGGACATTTCATAACTTTTCTATTAAATCTGAGATTGTTCTTTGACTGTTATTTGTCATTCACCAGCTGTAAAGGGGATGTTTATGTGTTACTTTGTATCAGTAATGATTATTGCCTTGATGGTCTGTAAGGATTCTTTGGCCAATCAGAATGTTTTCTGAGGACCAATGTGAGATGTTTTGATGGTACTGTAGCTGAGGGAAATAAGCTACTACAGTGATCCGGCCTTGAATTAATCGCAAGTCTTTTTTTCTGATGACTGTTGGCAGCTCCCTTGCTGCAGAATGGAGTTGCCGCACAAAGCTTTTCCTTTTTTCTTTTTTTCGTCATGCTTTCATTTTGAATACGTTCCCATATTTATGGTAAATCACCATAATGTTGAATAGTTGTTCTATAAATACAAGATCAAGTTGGCCCTACGGCAGATATCAAAGCTAAACCATATTATTCCTTCCTGTACACTCTCTTGCTTATAACTTGCTTATATGCATGTGATCATGTTTTGCAAAGGACCTTGTTTTGTAACCTTCAGGTCGTATTGCCTGTTGTTGAGGCCTTGACCATCCCCTAACAAGATTTTAAAATACATGTCACTTTCCAGGTCCAGGTATAGTGTTGGACTGGCTTTTTTAGAGGAACAAATGTGTAATTAATCAGTGTATAGAGGATTGGATTTTTACTCCAGCAGTCTTCGCTCTGCAGCTACTCCTTCTGTGGCACAGTAAGGTTAAGGGAAACATGGTGTATAATTAGCTGTTCTCTATTGCCAGTCTCATTTCAGAACAAATGAGTGAGTTTCATGTATGAGAGGGAATGAAAGGAAATGAGTTTGAAAAAAAAAATGTGTTCTTACCTCACAGAGAGACATTTTCAGGGATTTTTATACAAGGCATCTGTATCTCGTCATGGCCTCTTAAAGTGCATCCAAGGGCTGTTTTGTTTGGTATGTTTGTAAAGATGTACATAAAAAATGTGGTTGTCACGGGGAGACATTTTCTCAAAATCATGAAGGATGCTAATGTCACCCTATTTTGACCCTTATGTAAAGTATATGTAAAGCTAAATGTCCAAGACATTCTGTACAAGTTTATACAACAAATATATTGTATATTTTTACTTGAATGCCCTTTGTTTGTCTTTTTTTCCTACTCAGAGTTTTTTCACTGAAAGTTGATAGCACACATTTTCATAGAAACTAAACAGAAGTGGTTGTGTGGTTGAGTCATGACCTAAGAGTTTTTTGGGAAGTCAAACAGTCGAGAGAAGTGCCCCTGCGCTGTCCGGCCCCGAGGCTTTAGGTGTGGTCATAAGCCTGTTTTCTGTCCACTCCTGATGCCTGACTTCCTGTCTCCCACAGGCTTTTTGACACAAAGACAAGTGACATCTGTCAGTGCAACAGTGCCGACACACCCACTGCCAGTCACTCAAACAGAGCTTAAAGGAAGAGGAAGATGACACAGCATGTACTCTACTTCACCACAGATAAAGACTTCCGACAGTTCTCTTCTGCAGCTTTTGGGAAGTGATAAAATTTAATAGCGCTGTTGCGTAATAGGTGTTGCACTAACCTTGGTAAAACATATTTTTGTTGTTTTTTTTTTTATGATGTTAACATGAATTGGCCAAAGGACAACACTCTCTAAAGTCATAAATTTAATTTTATTGCTTAAAAAAGAGGAAGTGGGGGTGCCCTCGCACTAAGGCTCAGTGATATGGACAAAATCAAGTGTTACAATATTTGATGGTTTTACAAATTATATTCACATTATGAAGTTTTAGATGCACAATCATCAGTAAAACGGATATAAGGGCTGTATCTAAAATCTAAGATGATATCTAGACTAATCATATTAATAAAACATGAATGTACTTCTGAGTATCCTCACATTTATGCTGCCATTTCGGAAATAAACATCATGCGTGTGCTGTGGTTGTACTAGTTTCATAATACGATTTAGAAAGAGATTTACACTAAAGTTAAAATAATCATATCTTTATTCCATTTCTTTTCAGAAAACATTGAAACACACACAGCAATGAGTGATTTCGATAATTCCAGGAGAAACAAGATCCAGGTGTGAAATGAGGAATAAGACTAAGTGGATACAGATGTTGCTAGCAGCAGAAACAGGTTATGCTTATTTTGACTTCTAACTCAAAGACTAGACTACTCAAAGAATGTACGTTTCCAAAATTTATGTGTGAAGTCGCTGGAGGTATTACATGTTATGTTAGATTTATGCTTCCTTCCAGCTCCCTGAATGCTGCACTGGTTTGTTATTGTTTCTACCCTGTCCGGGAGATTTATTCATATGTTCATCACCAGATGACAGAAAGATGATGCAGTGCATTCCCTTCCCTTAAGAAATTATTTCAAAAACTGAAGCCAAGCTTTCTAAGACATAAAAAAACAGGGTGGGGGGAAATGATCTGTAGTTGATCTGTGTAGCAGTTCATGGTTCAATAACTGTCACTCTGTGGGATTTAATGACTTAAATGCTGTACTAAAACAGGTTTAGTTCAAGCTTCAGGGGCTGTGATGACTGAGTATATTGCAGCAGACTAAAACTAATATCTTCAACTTTCACAGCAGAGCATGAACAGACTTGCCTAGCAACACCTCCATTTGTGATAATAAAAGCTGTTGAATGATGGGTTTTCCAGCATGACTGAACCCGGCTGGCCACATACCTGCAGGGCAAACCTATGGTTAGGTCTGAAAAGACACCCACGATAAGGTAGAGGCAATGGGTACCTGCAGTGCTTAAAAGATAGGAGTGCAGCAGCTGGAGATGGTGGGCGTGAGAGCCATTAATCAGAGAGATCTTATCTGTAATTGACACTGTATTTACAGTATATCAGCACTATTATACAATGGTAATGAGTAATGAATTTTTATATATATACACACGCCTTTGATTACCAGTTTGAATTGCCTTTGCATTGTGGACTTTTCTAACCCTTATCTACAGATATAACCCTCATTAGCGGTGTATTGTGGGATTCCCTGTTGGCACCATCGTTGTCATGCTGCTCACTGTTTCACCTGAGAGTTAATCATAGCTTTTTGCTTTCTGTAATTATAAATCTCCTTTTTTTTTTTTTTTTTTTGCAGTGCTGCCAACTTCAAAGGCAAGGTGTGGGGTCTTAACAGCTTAACAGAAAATCGAAAATCAGTAGGAAGCTCACGCCCGCTCACGTAAATAGAAATTATAGAGCTTATTGTGAACTGCGACTTAGGTTTTAAGTAAAACCTTTGATTAGGAAAATTGTTGTTCCACGTACAGAAAAAAAAAGAATGACTGTGTGTGATTCAAACTCAGACTGTCTTGTGTGACAGATAAGTGGATATTTTTGTCCTGTTATGATCACCCAGGAGGGGAAGCAGAGGCTAATGCGGTGCTTACTCAGCAGTAGTTGCTGGAGAAGCAGATGTGCATGAGACTGACAGGGTTTTAGCTTTGGACGGGGGCCGGAGGGGGCATGTGTCTGTCCGTTAGCATGGGTTACGTTGTGTGCTGTAAAGGCTGAGCAGAAGCCGGTCAGAGCTGGTTCACACCTGCTGTGGTTATAAGAACATACTTAGCATATTGCATTACTGACAATAACGTCACAGCTGCTTCTGCTTCTGATGCACAGTGACTGGAATTTTTTTTTTTTTTCAGCTTCCCCAAATATAGAAACCTGGTCATTTTTTCATGAGAACAAATTCACCTTGTGGTCACAAAAGTATGAATTAGTGTTTATATTTGTGTGCAAAAAAAAAAAAAAAGAGTCCAATAGTTCTGACATTTGTGAAAGGGCCACTTTTATCCTATTACAGATAAATGTTTGGCCATCCTGCTGTAAAAGCCAATCTCATCTGAATAAACTGCCATCTTTACTGCAGGGATTTTGACTCCCAGCGCTCTCACTCTGTTTTGTGTACAGCAGATGTTCAGGGCCGGGGAGAATAATCCTAATCTCAGTATTTTGCTGAATGCTGCTGTCTCTGACATCATGTCACTGGAGAGGGGATGACATCATGCTGTCCTCTGAGCCATGCTGTCTTTATTTTGGAGAGAGCGTTCGGTCAGAGCCATTCGGGAATAAAGTCGGTGCTTGTTACCAGCGATGATGGAGGTCATGAAAATTTTAATGTCTTCTTAGTCATTAACAGTTCACGGTTGCACTGAATCCTTAAGTCATGGTATCATGAAGGTATGTGTGACTGTGTTGGTATTTCATTTCCTGTTTTGGGGGGGATGCACATTTGATTCTCAGAAATCCTTGAATCATATCAAAGCCATTTGCAATGCTCCGTACTTTCCCATATCTGTGATGGAATAAGCATAGATCCAAAGTCAGACAGGCTGTCACAGCCATCAAGAGGAAGGACACATTTAGAAGCTTAACAAGGCCCAGTTGCGGTTTGTCACCCTGTCAACCTATTTTCACAAAATGCTTCAGCTCATGTGCTCATCTTATTTGATATGCGATCAGAGAAGATTCAGATGTCTGCTCTTAAGAAATCTATCAGGTCACGCTAGACTTTGCGGCCATTTAACAGGAAGTATCTTATCTTCTCAGGAACCCACTACAGATATACTATCTCTCCAAAACAGCCCTTACAATCCTCCCAACAAACTCTTGTGAAACAAATCTTTTCTGAGAGACATGTATGTCCTGCGAGGAGGAAGAAAAGTGTTGGTTTTGGCAAGAAGAATACTGGGTCATGTGTAAAGCAGAGCCACATGGAATACTAGTGGCCGAGCTAGGCAGCCATCTGTTAATACCAGAAGTCTCTCATTTCGTGGCCAATTTCACCATCCGGCGATGTACAGTAGCCTGTGCTCACCAAGCTCCAACAACATAGTGATGTTTGTTTGAAGTTTAATCTGTGGAAAAGTGAATGAAAGGGAACATTCCTCGAGTCTCGCTAGCCCCAACATAACGTAAAAGGTCATCTGTCTGTGGTGTTCTGCTTGGGTTCTTACAGAGGAGGCCGTGCTGCCAACTGTCTCGCTGTCTGGAATGCCATTCACACAAGGCCATATGTTGCTTACAGTACAGAATTACTGAGTGAGCCAAGGAGCATGTCTGTACCTCGGGAAGTGCTTCTACAACATAAGTGACCAGAATTATGATGTCATAGCTCCAAGGACAGGGATTTCCAAGCATTAACAACTACATGAACAATCTCGCTGATTAAAATGTCCAAACCTTTGTTAAAAATCTCTGTTTTAAAAGCTAGACTTACAGTTTTATACTGAGTTCAAATGTGGCAAAGTACATTCACTTAAGTGGTTTGCTTAAATGACTATTATATTTTTATTTCAATAATAACACTGGATCATTATTAAAAGTGGTGGATTATAGTGGTGAAGCCAGAGAGAATCAGCACCAAACTCCCTGGTTCCCTTCAGCATTATGAAGCATCATAGCATCTTTCATCACTTTGTTTTAGTTTTCCTGCTGGTTCAGTCTCACGGCTCTCAGAGGAGATGTTCTCGGCATCAGCAGGAGTTTTTTATTCAGCCAAAAAGCTTTGATAAACTGTACACTAGCGGCACCAAACTGCAAGTTAGCAACTGGCTAGTATACACAGTGGAGCATTAAGAAGCCAAGGAGCCAAATATTTTGCTCAGGAGTTAGTGGAGACCAAAAACAGAGCTAAACAGGACTCCGAATAAATGTTAATATTGCTTTAAAGATCTGCTGTTTGCTCTGTGTATCAATTTAATAGGTAATAAGTCGATATTGTGTTTGTAAATATTTTTGATAGCAACTTATACTTTACAGACTTATAGTCTTAGATTAAGAAGGGTTGGAATCACCATAGAAAGCATTAAACAGTATTAAAGAATGAATACAGCAATTTGTGAAATAGTTAAAAGTTGTCCAACCAGCTTCAACATCAACTCACATGTTTCTGAGTTAACAATAATGGTTCAGTAATATATACAATGCAGTAAGATGTGATTTTCAAGTTGTCCTTTTAATATTTTACATGCAGAGCTTTAAACAGAATTACTGCTTTTACTTTAACATATGAAGTAAATGCTTCTTCTTCCATTTAACACACATAATTTCCTTTTTCACAGTGGTAAAAACAGATAAACCCTCCAGTGGTGCATTAAAACAAAACAATCGCTGTTATTCATTTGAATCAATGAATAGTTATTGTGGAATTTGAGAATTCTGTGTCTTGTAGACTTGCTGTTCTATGGGCCATTATGGCCGAGCGGTCCAGAAACAGTACTTCAGTGTTCTCAGCATCAGAAGTGGGTTGGAGCATCATGATACAATATTCTGTCTGTTCAAGTTTGATTTGCAGTCCTTCCACTCTCTCTTTGTCTAAAGCGTTCCACTTCCTCATTGTGTATTTATGGCAACAAAAACAACATACCATTTGCTCTCTGAAGACAGGCGATCATCCCAGTTTCTGGATTATGCAGAATAAAGATCGTTTACAGTAATTTCCTTTCTTCTCTTTCAGTTTTGGAGAGGATGATTTTGCTCATAGATGGCAGCATGAAATCATCCATTTGCCCTTCAGAGCCAGACTATTAATAGCACAAAACATCAAACATAAGAAATCATTCACACATGACCTATAAAAGAAATATTGGCTTACTAGTAATCTGCAGATATATATATATTTATATATTTAAAGCCATTGTGAATAAAAAGTTTCCAGAAATTAGGTCGTGATATTCAGTGTTGGACAACTTCCAAGACCATGTGATGTAGAGAAGCAAGAAAAACAGGAATCCTCTAAACCCTGAAGCCTGCTGGCTTCAGACCAAGGCTGCATGTGTGGGCGGCAGAGAGATGGTATGAGTAGTTAACGCCTTCTGAGCTCTAAACCATGTCCGGGGTATTCCTCGCTCTTCCGGGGATTTTATACATCCATAAATCACCCTGAGCCTGGAAAAGGTTGTGAAAACATCACACTGTTGCCATAGATTAGTAATACACTTTCAGGACAACTTCATGGCGGATCATGACTCTTATGTGATCTAACAGTTTAAATGGGTGATTTATAATTCAGTGAAACACTGGAGCAATGTGTTTGTGTGTGTGTGTGTTTGTAGAACTACTTTTGGGGACATATTTTAAACTGAAGTTAATCTGAGACAGCTGGTACAACTGAGGACAAAAGCCAAGTCCCCAGTTAGAAAACAGCTGTTTTTCGGTCACTGGTTATAGTTAAAGTAAGGTTAAGGTTAGGCTGATGGTTAGAGCTACACAAGTAGCTATTGTGCTTATACTAAATGTTAGTAACCAGGAAATAAATAGGGGTTCATGTTATTTCCCCTAACTAAGTTTTTTGTGTCTTGTATGTGTGTGCTTGTGTGTGTGTGTGTGTGTGTGTACTATATACAGCTCCATATCCGCCTGACTCATTCTAAGCCAATGGAATAACCCGTTTTACCAAGCGCACACATGCACACACGCTGGCAGAAAAAAAGTGAATGAAGTCAGTTACATAATATTGATAGATTGCTGTTACCTATGCAAATCCCCTCCATCTCAGTCACAGTCAAAGGTCAGTGTAACAGGGGCGTGTGCATCTCACACACAATGAGCAAACAGGCCGTGGAGTGGCTTATGCGTCCCTGAAATCCACATTACCAAAGGTGGCTCATAACTGCAGTGTGTGTGTTAATAACAGCAGGCATGAGTCATCAGGCCTGTCTTGCGTAACTGCGTCACTTCTCCACCCAACTTGCTGCTTGTGCGCCACACCCCAGATTCATTCACACACTCTGCTCTGCTCTGCTGCTGCCCAGCCTCCCATTGATGGCAGGGAGAGCACTACTCATCCTGTTCCATGCTGCAGACGGCGGCTTATAGAGCTTATAAAAGACTTTGGCAGCAGTGCAATGCAATCTGTGAGATAAAAGACATGCACGTCAAATTTAAACACAACACGTTTGCACCTTTTATCAGCACTTGGTTTTAATGCAGTGTGGCCAGACCAGAGATGCTGCAGATAGTGCAGTTGATGTAGTGTGTTATATTTGTAATGTTGTTCGGTCCGACAGAGCAGTGCGGCTGATTGGGGTTTAAAATCCCATAAGCAACACAGACTGTTAGGATTGAACAGAGCTAACAGGACCCTAAGGGGAACGGAGAGAGATGGAGGGAGGTGGGGAGACGTTTGGTTGTGTCATCAGTCAGGCCACTGACGTCACCTGCTCGCACAAAAAACACAGTCGATCTCTTTCTACAAAAAATATGAGTTTCACAATTTAAAAATGATGGGTGCTTTCTTAACATGGTCCATATTTATTTGGATACTGATTGAAATAAACTCATCAAATATTCTGGATTCAAAATGGGATTTAATTTTTTATACACCACAATGAATTAATGTGTTATTTTCAGAGTAATTTGCAAAGAGTAACCATTTTGCATATAAACATGTGAAACGTGTTCAAAAATCACAAAGCTCTTTTCATCCTGACTGGATTTATCTCTATCTTTTCATGGACTGGTGAGTTAAGTAATATCCGTCTTTGGATCGAGTGTAGTTGTGATATGAAACAGCCTCGTCTCCTGGTTCTTATAACTGGGTGAAACAAAGAGATAAGATCGTGTTTCCCTGCTGACATCAAGTGGCCACAGTGCTTACTGCATGACTCTTCTCACAGTAAAAGTGAAACCTGTGTATGATATTTTACACAACTAACAGAAAATATTCAGAAGGATCTAAGTCTGTTTTTGTCGTATTTTGGTTGGAAATTCCTCTGAATGTAACAGTCGAGCATAAAATCACATTTAGAGAAATTATACATGTTTATTTTTGAACTGAATGCTTGTTGGTGAAATGAATGCCTCTGCTCTAATTATTCAGATATTTTAACAGCTAACACTAACAGCTATGTCAGAATTAGACCTGTTTCAACAATAGAACTGTTATCTCTTTGTAGAAGAATAGCATTCTTTATAAGGACAAAGGCATCTGATTGTCAACTGGTGTCAGTCAATCCAGATCCCCTAACATGGGCACTAACATGATTAGACATAAATAGCTCCTGTCTCAACAGAGACTGTGTAACAAGATACGAGCAGGGAAACCATGTAAATGGTTCACATGCCGCACAATAGAAATAACAAATCACACAGAAAAATGAAAATTTAAGGTTGACTGTGGAGTTTTTTGCACACCAACACATCTTGTTTTGATTTGGCTGTGATTGTGTTTCAGACCTCCACCTGCTTGTTTATTTGACGTGAGACAGCAGGGCAGGAAAGAGAGACAAGCATGATCAGCATGTAAAATCCACAGAGCAGCAAATCAGAGACGAGATCTAAAATAAATGTTGTTTGCCTCTTGATAACAACAACAAATTCGGTGTCAGTTTTAAAGCACAAAGTATGAAGATGCACTGCTGCGTTTCCACGGATGATGATTAAAAGAACATCATTCCTAAAGGGAATATTCCGACAAAATTGAAATGAGATTATTCAAACAAAATTAAAAACTGACAACTGTTCTGACAAATGCATCTTGTTTATTACATTGGCGCATATTCCAGTCACACTTTCCATGAAGAAATATGCAGGTGTTCCTGGGGGCTTGAGAGGGAAATAAAAAGTCCTGAGGGTAACTTTAACATAATGAAATGTGTACAGCGTGCACATGAGAACATTTCCAGTGTGCAAACTGGATCCAGGACGTTGCTGCAAAATTATGATTAGACTACGAGCTGGGTGTTAAAATTATGTTGACTCATGTACATGTTCTGCTTTGTGCACACAGATTTTCTGCTCAGCTAAACAATGTCAGCTTCTCAGTAAGAAGATTTGTAAACTGGCTGTGGTCGTTCAGAGATGAGATTTAGATGGAAACGTGCACAAAGTTGATATTCCATGTGGCCAAAGTGATATAATATGTGGTCTCTATAGAAAATATAAGTAATTTGGATACATTTACACAAATTCAGTATACATGGGCAGCTAAAGTAGTTACAAACTGTATTTACAACAATGCAAGACATGGTAGAAAAATACAGAAACATTCAGCTACAGTATTCGACTGAATCTTGCAAAGTCGTTTCATCGTTCCTGCCGTCCAAGTTGGCTTCCAGTTTTTCACAGGTGACCCTGGAGTCACATAGAGATACAAATATAACTCTGGATCTTGTTCAGGATTATTCCACTCCTTTCATGAACTCCAAGAACTCTGTGAAGTTTAGACAGAAACAGTTAGCATTAGCCACTGAACCCAAAACAAACTGCTAGAAAACTCTCAGATGTCTTCATAAAGCAAAGAGTCTTTGAAGTGCATTTTTCAGGAATAAGTGATATATGATGGATTACAGAATATGAGTGTCAGAGCATTTGCTCCACACAACCGTTTCAGTGTCGCCTCCGTCAGTTTAACACAACTTAAACTCCTCACCATCATAGTCAATTTTGCCGTCATTGTTCTTGTCCCCGTCTTTCATCAGCTCCTCGATGTCGTCCTCGGTAATCGCCTCTCCTGTAGATTCCAGCATCATCTTCAGCTCATCCAGGTCGATGTAACCATCTGCGTTCCTGCACAATCAAAGGAGTGAAGTACATTAATGCACATCATAAACCTGAGCTGAGCCTCGCAGATGGCAGTGGAGGAGGTGGTGTGTTTGTCTGTGACATGTGAACGATCACATCCTTCATT
>JAPZDY010000002.1:18413074-18426064 GCA_029783645.1 Ctenochaetus hawaiiensis | reverse complement strand
CAAACTTCAATCTCAGATGCATTTTTGGCTCCAAACATGTGTATCAAAGTAGTCGCTCAAACTAGATTTGATACAATGCAATCCCATGGAAAGTCACAGGCAAAGAAAAATGAAATCTCCAGGCCTGTGAGCACAGACAGAGAGCATTTGCATTAGCACAGTCTCTAACAATGCATCAGCCATTGCCAGTTATAACAAGATGCAAGATATGGTGACCATTTGGATACATCTGCAGACTTCTAATCTAAGTTTGGGTCAGATGGAGGCTCAAACATGTAGAGCTGAATCTGTTCATTGTTTCCTCCATGCTAATGTTAGCACTCTCTCACCAGTCAAACTTCCACAAGCAGCAGTGGTGGATGATGTGCTTCAGGCCCCTTTTCAGAGATTTTTTCAAACTTTTTTCTGGCAAAAACCATGTTAAACAAAATGTTAATCATAGCAGAGTATTTTTACATAATTTAAAACCTGCCTGAGGCTGAGTTTAAGAATGTAGTCCTTATCACAATGACTAATCATAGTTTTGTGCACCATCTCGGTCAGAACACATTTCTTACTTCAAATAATGCTCAGTAATATAATAATAATTATTTTTCCACAAAGTGATCAGCTATAATGTTATTTAGAATTTGTCATTTAACTGTAATCAAAGTGATTTAATCTGTTATTTCTATTTTTGGTTACTCTGTGTCGTAATGAGGACTTAACAGTCTTATCAAGCAAAGAATGGAAGCTGAAATTCAGCTTTTAACACAGAATGAGCACTATAACAAGAAGAATACAGAGAAAATTAAGTTATGTAATTCTTATTATTGTTCCATACTATACCTTCAATATGCTGAGATTTACTTGCTTTACTTTGCTAAAGCTTTTTTTTTTCTGTTTATATCCATGTTAAGTTATCCATGTTTATTCAGGCAGGCAGATGTACAGAACAATTCAAAGTGATCATCTTTTCATGCATTTTTCATATTATAAGCTACAACACCAGTAGCCAAACACACCAGAAGAAAAGCTATAAATTCACACTTGTCCAGCTTCCTCACTGACAGCACCTCAGCAGGTTTTTCTGAAAAAAAATCATTTGTTCCAGATAAGAAAATATAAATAAAAATACCATCAGACAAGAAAATATGCAGTATTGGTTCCCAGAAATAAAACAAAACCAGAGTAATATTTGTACTTTAAGTATTTGGTTAATAGAAAAAATAGGAGAATCTAAACAAATTTTATGATGTATTTGTATTAAATTAAGTCATGAAGTGAGGGTGAAGGTAAAAGTGACCATACAGGATACACCATCACTTATGTCAATAACAGTGATTCCCTCCTCATTTTTTGATTCATCTCATAGTATATAAAGTGAATCTCCAAGAAATTTTGCATTGCAATCTCTATGCATTAATGTTGTGTTGTTTCAATAATTGTTATGATTAAATAACTATGAACATTTTGGGAGGCACATTACGAAGATGCACTCTAATATACTAAAGAAAACGTTGTTGCACTTCACTTAATTCTGTAATTCCACTAATTTCTCTGCAACACCTTTTTTATTCCAACATCTCTGTGAGTTGGCCTTCTGTAGTTTCTATTCCTTTTTCATGTTTGGTTCACGTGCTGTCATATTTAAAAAAAAAACACACATCTTCTGATTAAATTATAAGATAATAAATAGGAATAGACATTAAAGTGCCTCTGTATTCTTCTGAACAGCATAATTAAAATAATTAGGTTCAAATGAATTATGAAGCTAAAGTCATGCTGTCATGGTTAAAGAGTTTTTTCTCCTTTCCCAGGTTTTCTCAGGTGACCAACTAATATAAATGTTTCATATGTGAAGAACCAACCCAGTCCCTGTGCATAATCCATATTAACATGAAGGAAAAAAAATGTATTGCATAGTCCAGTAAAATGGACAATATAAAATTAAGAGATACTCATTTATTTGTTTTAAATATAGTCACATAAATTTCTACTTTTTTCAATTTGAAAGATTATTAATTGTTAAATTATTGTATACTGGAAACATGAAGTAAAAGGTCTGCATCAGTCACATTTTGACTCAATACCTGTTATCAGGGGTGATGAGTGGTGCTATGTGTGTGTGTGTTGGGTTTGCACACATACAAGCATTATAAATCTAGATCGTCAGTGTGTGACTGTGCTGTAAATCAACACATTTTTTTTTCTAACAGTGTGTTGTAGCTGCCCGTAATTGCATTAAATTGTTTGCTCATTTTGAGAATCAATCATGAAGGATTATCTCTATAAATGAGTTTGTGAGTAATGAAACCACTATGTCCAATTTGCCATTTAACCTTTATTGCACTGATATTATTGTTTAAACAGTTATTTGAGCTGTCCTTGCTAGAGTACAGCAGGATGCACGGTTCTGGGATAATTCATTTCAAAGCTCCTTTTAATCTTTGACATGCGTTTGTATGTTTGCGTATATTTCTGCGTAGCCTCAATGTGCCTTTTAACCCTCAGAAGCCTAATCTGCACCATTAATGGACTTTTTGAAGAAGTTAATTAACCATTTTCAATGATAGCGGCAGAGCAATCCCAGTAGAGAGCCATATAAGGAGGGAGAGACGGAGACCGATTATGCTGTTGCCTAGCAACACATGTACAAAATTTGAAGCGATTTAGTGCCCCCATACTGGTTATCATGGAGGTCATATGTTTACTAAATCCACGCCGTGTGCTGGCTGTCACACCGGGCTGTCAACACATCAGCACCAGTGCCCGTCCTCATCCTGCTTGTTGCATGTTGACGTGTTGATGCCGAACATGTTAAACCTGCACCTTCAGCTCACTGACGGTCTCTTAAATCATGGCCGTCTAATTCCATGGATTTGTAGAAACTGCTTTTCTTTTGTGTGACTGGCAAATGCTACATCAGAATCCCAACAGAGGGAAAAAGCTAGTCTTTTTTTGCAGCTGTGGGATTTAACTTCTTTGCATAGTTGATCCCTTCAGGAAGGTAAAATCAGGGGGGAAAAAAAAGAAAAAAGAAAGAAAACACAGAGGAGAGAAACGGAGCATGCTCCACGAATTTGGTAGATGACTCACTCACTATTCCTGAAATATCATTGGCCGGCCCACCTCACTGATTCCTGCATCCCACAATACTTCACTACGCATGTAAATAATATCTGGCAAAAGCTGTTTGTTATTAAAAAAACTGTCCTCTCAGCTTGTTTTGCCTGTTTGTAAATGTGTGTGTGTGTATGAGAGAGAGAGTGAAAGAGAAAAGGAGGCATACAAAGAGACGGAGAGAGAGAGAGAGAGAGAGAAAGAAAGACGTAGGGAGGGAGAAAGAGAGAGGCGAGACAGAGCTGCTGAGGCACTCACTTCACAGCAATTTAGGTCATGCTAAACAAATGCTATGCTAAAGAAGCACAGACATTAAATAAGAGCATCTAGCCTCGAACTGATTTCACCGTCTTTGGCAGCTATACACCGTGGAAATAACAATGCAGTGTAGCTGTGCACATGCAGGGAAAAGTCTCAGGTGTCTCTGTGCAGCACCTGCAGGTGTGAGGTACATTTCATCAATCATCCCTGGGAGGGCACGCCAAATTATATTTATGCTTTATATAGAAATATTGAATAGGCTGTTATTCAGTTATGCCGCCCTTCCCCGCTGAAATGCATGTATGCCAATTTCTCTATCATCAAGACACAAGTGGTACTCACACATACACGCTCTCTCACACACACACGCACACACACACGCACAGCGGTATTGTGCTCTCCACACTCTCTCACAAGTCAAGCAAAATGTACAGCAGCAATCATTATTCGAGGCTGATGAAAACAGAGAGGAGACAGGCACAGAAAAGAGGCTGCACATTCTGACAGTGCAACCCTAACTGGAATCACCAAAGAAGACATATTTATATTTTAAACACCCTGCTGCAGTTGTGTCAATACATGCAGAATTGATGGTTTTGTTTTTGAATTGTATTTTGCAGATTTTTTGTGGCACCTTTTCAGCAACTAGATTTATCCAGAAAAGGGGACTGAAGCAATATTTTTCCATCACTTGTGCATACACACATCATCATACTACATAATTATGTTCTTTATGATTAGAATTATTGTGTCTACAAATGGTGCCATTATATTAAGATGTGCTATACATTAAAATTGTCATTTTGGCTGTAGATTGTCAGCAGTCACCAGAATGGCTCTCATGTTTACAATAAAAATAAAATGGGATGTGTACACAATTCCAGCAGAAAGGAGAAAAACAAGTCTGCGACAATATGAATAAAATATGTGAATTGCTTATGATTAGCATACTAATGACTAATCATCATGCTAATCAGTTCATTTTGTGGCCTCAAATTGCAGACTGGTGTGGAGAAATGTGAGTCCATGAAAATGCACTCTGAAAACTGAGAAAGGCTCAGAGAATTTCACAGAGATTAGCAAGCAGTTAAAAGCAGTCATTTTTAAGGCATGGGTATTAAAAAGTATAGACGTGAAGGGAGAAAACAAAGGGCAGTTTTGTGCAGTGACCTGTTTATTATTGTCAGGGGGATATTTTAACACAGCTTGAGCCACATGCAGAGCAGTTTCTTCAATTTAATGTTACAATTTATTATTTTCTCATCTATTTTTGAAAATTTATTTGAGCTTATTTAAACAAAAAAATCAAATTCAGACACTTATAAGCCTTCAATTTATTAAATGTTTTAATCTTTGATTTAAAATCTGTATTTTTATTTAGATTTTCTCTGACAGAATCGATGAATTTGTTGTTAAATTTTGTCTCAAATTAAATTTCTCAACACATTTTGGTGGGAATATAATATTTCAAGAATTATATGCTTTGATGTCAGTGAAGAAGTGTTAATGGACACACATTAAATGCACTAATCAAGACTGTGTCTACAAAGAAATGTCAAGGCACCAAAAGGAAATCTTCAATGTTATTGCCCCCCCTCCCAGCGTTAGGATGATTTTACAGCCAATGGGCCAGTAAAGAGGGGCAACTCAAGCCTCAATCTCAGTCACATAAAAGCCATTACAAGAAAGGACAAGTAATCTCAGCCTAATGGAGCACGTACAGCATCCACGAGGAGCCAAATACAAGCTTCCAGCTGAAATTAAGAGACCAGGAGGCTGCTGGTGAAAAGGGCAGTGAGCTGTATCAAAGCGAGGCTGCGGGGTTAGGAGGTCAGCTGGCTGAGCGTACATGTCACCAGCCTATTGGACATGCCTGTGTGCTCCATCAGCAGGTGTATAAATATGTGTCATGTTTCACACTCCATGTCCGCAGGGACAGCAAACCCAGATGGGATTTTAAATGCTGCATTTCATGTGGTATCATTTAGTAGGTTAGTTCACCCCTCATTGGTTTGCCATCTGGTGCCCTCTCAGCCTGTGATAGGAACACTCACACTGGAGACTAAATGCTCCTGATCTTCATGCCAGAGCATCTCCAGAAGTTTACACTACAGGCACTGTGCACTCCCTCGACCCCCGTGACATTTTCACAATAAAAGAAAGAGAGAAAAAAGGATGCATCTGCAAATACAACCAGCACACGTGGAGTTTAAAAAAAAAACTACAAAAATGAAGGCAAAGTGCAAAGCTTTCAGCTGAAGTGAAGTTAATAAAAAAGTGAGACAGGGAGAAGCCAATGTGACATCACAGAAAAACAGCTGAGCAGCAGGAAAAAAAACTTGTGCTTAATATTCAAGTAAATCAAACAAGTGGGCCTGATTATACAGGCTGGGAAACACTTACCGCTGCACTTTAAACTGACGAACTTTTCTCTGATGAAATTCTTTTGTTGAGATCTTTGACTTCCGGAAGGATTTTTATTTTAGAAAAAGAGGAAAAATTAAAAATCCGCGACTGGATCCACTCTTCGCTTATTTGCTGCCCATGTGGCGTTTTTTTCCCAGAGATACACGGTGTGGTTTTTCTTTCCATCAATGGTAAAATATTTTCTTTTTCGTCATTTTTCTTTTTTTTTTTAAATTTTGAGATTATCGTTCACGCGCTTATTCTTCGCTTATCATCCCCTCATTTGTGGAAGACGTCGGGCTTTGGACGATTACAGGCAGAGTTGGACAACCAGCCAATGTTCCCTCCCTTTATTGACGGGCTCCCTTTATCACAATTTGCCAGATTTGCAGCCAGACGCTGACTGGCCTCACCTTCCAAATACACGCGTTTGGAGCCGAAAATGCAGCTTATATTACCCTCCATATGTTTCCATTTTGCACCTCGACCATACATTTTATTACTGGAGGGGTGGGAGGGGGTGTTTGGGGGTGTTTTTGTTTTTTTTTTTAGGGGTGGTGGGTGGGAGGGGGTCACATTTTTCTGTTGCTGGGCGCAGATGCACTGACATTTCTGAAACAGTTGAATCCCAAAAGTGTTCGTAGCAAACAACCTGAGTTAAAAACTTAAGAAATACCCATAAAAACTGGCCAGTTTCGATCACTTTTTAAATGGTGATTGTCTTCATTATCAGTCAGTTTGTATGAATTAAAAAAACTTGCTTGCCTTCTCATGGGAGGTCACAGGGAAAAAAATGTGAATACCTGTTATTGGTATCGCTGAAGTGTGGACAAAAAGGGTAAAAACAAATTGAAATATTAAAAAACAAACATGCTGCAAGTGCGATGTCAGTGCAGCCTATAGAAGAGGATGAAGAGGAGGAGGGGGGGCGACTTTGAGATGACATTGAGGCTGTGTAGATGGGAGTTGAGTCTCTGGTTGTTGATGTTAGACAGTCGCACAAGGCGAAGCGGCTGCTGCCCGTGTTGATTCAGCCTCCTCCTCCTCCTCCTCTTCTTCCTCCTCTTCCTCCTCCTGGTCTTCAGCACTGCTCCCCGCTGGACAGCTCCTGCTTGGACACCTCTAACGGTGCATGGTCCCTTTAAGTCTTTTAATGGAAGTAAAATCTATTTATGTTCCAAGAAATATTGGGAGTTTACAACTTCGTCCACAGGAGGAATCTACGGATACCTCGTTTCGAGATTTGTGGCAGGCATCGTATCCTCGGCGGCACAGATCACAGATTCATTGTGAGTAAAACTGGGTGCTAAATTCTCGCGTCTGCCTGTGCGTGTGTGCATGTTTGAACCTTCGCACAAACGAGTCTGCACAATGCATGCTTCGTTTTTTTTTTTGTTGTTGTTGTTGTTTGCAGCAATAGCGAGTACGATTAAATTGTGAATGAGACTGCCAATATGTTGCTGGGGTCAATATTCTGACCGCATGATGCGCTCTGCACCTACATGCTACAGCCAATTAAATGCAGAATTGATTGTTGTTTGCTAGTCTTTTGGATGGTGCAAACGTGGAGACGCATTCGCGTGCGTTTAATAAAGCGTTTGGTTCTCAATTAACCGGATAGAATGGGGTTGTTATTCGTGCAGCCTGATGCGTAAAGCTTTTACGCATTGGACATCCCTTTGTCTCCACTATGCGTTGTGTGTTCCAGTTTGTTTGAGACCTCTCTTTATTCCTGCTACTTACATTTCTGAATGTGGATAACTGCTAGGAGAATCTGCAGGTGGTAATTGGTGGACTTCATTATGCTTAATTCTCATAGGCTATCTGCCATTTGCTACGATGCGTCTTGCGCTTGAAGTGCATGTTTTGGATTCCGAAATTTGTCCTCAAGTTTTCTTTTTTTCGTCAATGATAGTGATGTTAATTTCTTTTCTGGGTTATTAATCGCAGACTTTGTTTAGGCTCTCGTGTGTGCTGGTCTGGTTTTGGCTGCTGTTAATTTACGCGCAGTCTGTCGTATGTGTTTTACTTATAAGAGCAAGTCCAACATGACTTTGCCATCGATGGGATTTTTTTAAGTGTTTGTTGAGTCTGATATGAATGAAAATTTTGTCAGGAAGCCAAATGTTCATCAAATGCTTTGGCCTGCGTTTTTGAATGCATATTTCAGTAAAAACAGTGTGTGTTTGAATTTCATTGATCTTGTTTTATTGGACCTGCTGAGGATTAAATGGACGTAGTGCAAAAAATGTGTCCACGTTTGCTTCACAAGTAACCACTTTTTTTCAGCGCCTCCTGAGAAAAAAAAAAACCCGACCAAATGCTCTATTCACGATTCCAGGTTAACAGCGACTGACGAGCCGTGTGTGCACAGGCTTCATCTCCACACATTTGGTCCAAAGGTTAGGTCTAAAAACCGCGAAGCTGCTTTCTACGTGGACTGGTGCTGAAGCCTCCCGTCCGACTGCCAGGACCTCTGCCAAATCCAGAGACATGGCGACGAACGGCACCAAAACGGATGGACAAGTCACAGAACTGAACGAGGTGGCCACGAATAATGACAAGCCCAAGTCACTGGACGTGAAACCCGAAAAGCAGAAAAAGGAATTGCCTGATAGAGAAACATGGGCGGGAAAATTTGATTTTCTCCTGTCGTGCGTGGGTTATGCAATTGGACTGGGGAACGTATGGAGATTTCCCTATCTGTGTGGAAAAAACGGTGGAGGTAAACATTTTTTTTTTTCACAGCTCAAATCTGCAAAAAGCACGGCTCATTCAGCTCCATGATGCATATAGTCGAGTTTATCTAATCTAATTGACCGTGTCGATGACATGAATAGAATGAATATCTCTCACATTTGCAACCCAAATTAATTGACGTTGTTGTGTTGTGTGTGTTTTTTTTAAAATAATGCGTCAGTGCTGTTAAGCCTTAGACCTGTCTTTATTTATGTTTAACTTAATTTACTTTTATCCATCCAGGAGCCTTCTTGATTCCATATTTTTTGACTCTCATATTTGCTGGAGTCCCCTTGTTTCTACTGGAATGCTCTCTTGGTCAATACACCTCAATTGGAGGGCTTGGTGTGTGGAAACTGGCTCCTATGTTTAAAGGTATATCTCTCTGCAACTTAATATATATGGATAAAAATATCTGAATACCAGACTTGTCTCTAAAAATATTGATTGTGTTTGGTGCCTTCAAGGGAATAATTGTGACTATCAGGATTTATGGAGGCCACATAACACACATGTCCAATGATAGTTTTACTACCCTGCCTAATTCATTTCTGTACGATAGGTGTGGGCCTTGCTGCAGCCGTCCTGTCCTTCTGGCTTAACATTTACTACATTGTAATCATTTCTTGGGCCATTTACTACCTGTACAACTCCTTCACCACTGTAAGTATTACACGGTGGGCTCACGTGATTCATAAAAAGCTGAAATTGTAGCGTAGGGTAAGGTCAAGGTTGATTTATCAGTTCATGAAGAATTGTAGCCTGTGTTGCCTGCAAGAAATTTCAAATCCCTAAAAGTGTCAAGGAGAGGGGGAAAAAAAATGTCACTGTAATTTTTGTTTTTACAGGAACTTCCATGGAGCTCATGTAACAATCCATGGAACACAGAGAAATGTTATACAAACCACTCCATTGCAGATACCACCAATCTCACCAGTGCAGTGGTGGAGTTTTGGGAGTAAGATATTGACTGCTTTCTTTTTGCTTTCACAACAGCAGAGCTTTAAAGTATCCTGCATGCATCCCCGAGATACATAAAAGACAGCCTCCTCTGCTGCATGCTTATTTCTCTTTGTGGATAATAGTCTTGTTGTTGCTCGCTCTGACTTACAGGCGCAACATGCATGAAATGACCGATGGCTTGGAAAAACCAGGCCAGATTCGAGTGCCATTGGCAATAACACTGGCCATAGCCTGGGTCCTTGTGTACTTCTGTATCTGGAAAGGGGTTGGCTGGACAGGGAAGGTAAGACGTTTGCCAGATTTGGGAATCCAAGACCTCTTATGCTATGCTGGTTCCCAATAAGCAATATGCAATATTAATCAGTCTAATATCACATCATCAATCATTCAGATTGCACTCGGAATTGTCCAGATTTAAAAAAAGGGAAGAGACATCAAACAGTCATGTTCAGTAATCCTGCTTTGCCTCATGGTGGCTCCTCTAATTCCAATTCTTCTGACACAATGTCTACACTGAGTGTGGATTCATGATAGGAGGAGCAACAAACAGCCATACGCTTCAATCTGGTTTGGTCCTCTCCCTCCACTTGGAGCAGTTTCCCTCCCTTGTGGTGCCACATTTCGAAAGTCAAGTGCATCATGTGACCATAGCAAATAAAATTTGTTTTGGTCACAAAATACCCCATCCCCCCGCACATTTTTCTCACAATTGCTTGCACAGTGTCAGGAATGCACGTAGACATTCAAAGGGAAGCTGCAATGATTCCTTTGCTGAATATTTGTTTTTTTATTAATTTCTTCTGGGAGAGATTGAAGAAAATAAATCTAGAAAACCTTTAAAACCCTCATGAAAATGTCTGAATAGTGGGTGAATTCCAAATGTATTAATTCTGTACGCATCATAAATTTTACTAAAGATGCAATGGTGTCATCCTGCTCATAACTGTCTCACATTTTATAGGTCGTTTACTTCTCCGCTACATATCCCTACTTCATGCTGTTCATTCTCTTCATCCGTGGGGTGACTCTACCTGGAGCTAAAGAAGGAATTATGTTCTACATCACCCCTGACTTTAACAAACTTAAAGAATCAGAGGTAATGGCATATTATTGTATGATTCATACCTATGTGCTGCCCGCCTGAGTGAGCAGGGCTCGGCCTCACGCAGCTAAATGCTTGTGTTCCCTTTGTCAGGTATGGCTGGATGCAGCTACCCAGATCTTTTTCTCCTATGGATTGGGATTGGGGTCACTTATAGCTCTGGGCAGCTATAATCCTTTCAATAACAATGTTTACAGGTAGGCCCTGCTGATAACTCACAAACAGAGATAATCTGTGAGATACAGACAGAGAATGCTGCTGAATCTAATATATTAGAGCAAATTACAATAGCAGTAATGGCAGTAATTAAATTGCAGCTACTTTGCTGCATTATACTCCCACATTAAAGGCCGTATTCAAGGATGCTTTGTAAGAACCCTTAAAGAGTCTTATTAATGTGAGTTACTGGCATGAATATAATAACAATCTAAGGAGAAGGCTGTTTCTTGCTGTGTGTGCTGGAGGAAAAAAATAACTATGACTGCAAAGCCTGAGTGTTTTTTTCCAGCAGCCCCATAGTTCTGGGTCACATAAACAATCAGTTACATAAAAATAATTGCGTTCGTTTTGTGTCCTTGTTTCGAATGGATCTGTCTTTCTACATCTATATCTTTAAAAATAAGAGCTTTTTTTTATTATTTTCCGTGAGTTTTTTTATTAAATCCAATCTTTTCATGTCTGTCATAAGCGATAAAAAATGTGTTTTTGCCAAACATCTGTATGATTAAAAGGAATTAATAGCAGTGATGCAGTTTCCTGGTTACTCTTTTAGATCTCAGCATCGTGTGTGTGTGTTGTGTTGTTTGGAGCTTGAAAACAAAATAACGAGTCAACTTAAATGTTTGACAACAGGCCCATTTTATATTTTCTCTCCCCAGAGACTCTGTCATTGTGTGCTGCATCAACTCATGTACCAGCATGTTTGCGGGCTTTGTAATCTTCTCTATTGTTGGCTTCATGGCACATGTGACAAAGAAAGACATTGCCGACGTAGCAGCTTCAGGTAACTACAGATTGCACGTGTGCTTTCTTCTGTTATAGTTCTGCCTTTGCACAAAAAAGATGCCCTGTCATTGAGACTGACTGTTAAACATAGCAGCTGTCATCGCTTCTATGTGAATGTGTGTGTTTGCAGTCATATCAGAGGAATGTGAGAATAACCCCGATGAAATATGATTTTCCTGTTTACTATCTCAGGTCCTGGCTTAGCTTTTCTGGCCTACCCAGAGGCTGTAACCCAGTTGCCTGTGTCTCCTCTCTGGGCCATTCTGTTCTTCTCCATGCTGCTCATGCTGGGGATAGACAGCCAGGTAAGGGGGCTTGGAGATGATCTGCTCATGGGCTGACCTAAATATTTAAAAATGCAGGTACATATCATGCAGCTCACCCCTGCTCTCTGCATGATAAGCATGCAATTCGCCTCTTGTGGACAGATACAGCTAAGCTTTGACATCAGCTGTCAAGACCTTTTAATGCAACTTTATCACCTCCATGGTGCCTGCAGGTTTCGCTGTCTGGGTTTCTTTATTTTCTATATGTTTGGGTTCGAATGAGGCCGCAGAGACATGTGGTTGAAGTTATCTGTTGATTTAAAGTAAAGTAAAAGACATAAATTATGACTCTTTTCTAAATGTCACAGCAGCTGAGCTTTTGCATAACAGAGCCATCACCAAAATGGCCTCCAAGAAGTAGATGCTTGGTCATTCAGAAGATTACGTTAGTGTTTTTGTCCCATGGTTTGGTGAACACTGCAATGCTTTGTCATTTCTCATCATCGGTTAGCCCTAACTCCTAAAATAAAACTTCTTTGTTCAATACTGCTACAAGCTACAAAAATATTAATGTATAGTACATATTAAAAACATTCTTGTGTCCAATTCACACTCATGTTTCTTGTTGTTTTTCTGATTCTGTCCTTCAGTTCTGCACTGTTGAAGGCTTCATCACTGCTCTGGTGGACGAGTTTCCCAGAGTTCTCAGAGGTAGAAGAGAGATCTTCATTGCAGTTGTCTGCCTTATATCCTATGTGATTGGACTCTCAAACATCACGCAGGTACAGCAGGGCAGCTCTCTCATGTTACTGGTGACAATTAATGGCATGCAGTTAAAATAAATGAGTTATAGCACAGAAAGATGTAATTAAAAGATAACAGGTAAAATCCATGCATCTCTGCAGAGGGCAAGAGGCAATTTAAATTTTGATTTGCTCTCTTAATGGCATCAATTGCAATAACCAAAGTAAGTTGTGCTGCATCTGCAGGAGTCTTTTTTTTATAATGCTCATTTTTCTGTAACCAGGGAGGAATCTATGTGTTCAAACTGTTTGACTACTACTCAGCCAGTGGAATGTGTCTGCTGTTCTTGGTCTTCTTTGAATGCATCTCCATATCCTGGTGCTACGGTGTGTATCATCATGT
>JAPZDY010000002.1:18379061-18395473 GCA_029783645.1 Ctenochaetus hawaiiensis | reverse complement strand
AGTTAATTGACATACAAAAAAAAAAAATCTGAATTTTTAATACGTCTTAATCAGTGTTGACAAATTATGGTTAAGCTACTAAAATTAGAGAATTTTAGAAGGGTGAGAAAGTATTTTAAAACTAAACTCAACTACACAAATCACTTAGACCTTTTCTCCAAACCGAAGGAAGATATTTTTTTGCAGCTCACACCATGACATCACCCTTGATTAAAAATGTCAAATATTTATGTCACTTGAGAGTTGTATTTGCTTAACACAACTGAAGTGACTGTTAAGGTTCATGGTGAAATGTTGATGCCTGCTCATAATGCATGTGCATTAAAACAATTAGTGATAACAGCTGCTATGTCATTTGCTTTGTCTGTTAATAAACAGTAACCAATTAAGTGAAAATTTTTTGTCACTATGTTTTTTGTCCGACGTTAACATGAAAAATGAAAATGTTCAAAATAAATAAAGCCACTGCTAATAGACTGTGCTACAGAGGGTCCAATTTAGCTGTTTTCAGTCATGTATAAAGCTATTGCATCCAGCTGCACAGAATAACAAAGCAACATAGCCTTTTAAACTGCATTCAGACAACCTTGCCAGAGGCTGCGATTTGTAGATGGATGCTAACCTACATATAGTAATGAAAACCAGATACAAAAAATATATTGAGTACAACTGTACCAGCAGTAAGTATTTCTAAAATGTTACAGATAAAAAATAAATTCTGAGTAAATATATAGTATAGAATAAGGTTTGTAATAGAAACCAGCTATTTAAAACATGCTTTCTACCTAGACATGTCTACAATGATTGATATTAGTTTACTAAGTAATCAGCCACAGTGAGCATATAGACAGAAAACTAAAATTATTTAGTTAACAGTGGATAAGTCCAGTTCAGGGTCATTAAGAAGACAGACTGGTCTAGTGTCATCAGAAAGCAGGGAGGGCAGAGCCTTAATTGCATTATCACAATTTCAAAACACATGGCGCATTTCTTGAACACACAGGTTCCAACTAAAACAGGTAACATGCTACTTAAACCGTTATAAACGTGATAGCACAAATAAGACCTAGCTGTTCTTTTCAAGTAATAAAGATTCAAAAGCAGTGTGG
Organism: Ctenochaetus hawaiiensis; assembly: GCA_029783645.1. NCBI lineage: Eukaryota > Metazoa > Chordata > Actinopteri > Acanthuriformes > Acanthuridae > Ctenochaetus > Ctenochaetus hawaiiensis. Next base: position 18,394,364 of record JAPZDY010000002.1, on the reverse strand, counting down.
TTTTAGAATAAGAAAAAAAAGGAAGTCCAGATCTATGGCTTAACGGTTGATGGTAAAGGCAGAGAATTTCTTTGGCTATCAAGGCAGGTGAAAAGCAGGTAAAACAGAACATTAGCTCCTAACGACTGACCACTTTGTGAATCTCATTATCAATGCAAAATTTAAATTTAGGATTGTACAGCTAACAGTGTCAACTCAACTATTTATACTTTCTTCTTGGATAGAGACTTTGCCAAATTTAGAGTTCAAATCTCACCTCAAGGTCCACAAAGGAGCAGCGTATGTGAGAACCACATGTCTTACATTGTTCTTTGCTAAGAGAAGTTGATGCTTGGCAAGAAATGAGAGAGGGTAATTTCCACTCTCATATGCAAACACTAAGGAAGTGATTGTAAGTCTACTCCCCTCTGCTTCATGGATCTGCCTCTGGGGTTTGATGACCCCCACCTTTGGCCTTAATCTGGAGCCAGGCATCTCCCAACGCCTTGGCAAAGTGGTCATCCACTGAACCTGTGATGGACACTGAGTTGGACACAGGCTCTGCTTCTTTGTAGTTTTTTCCAAGGCTGCGGCGGAAGTGCTCCTCAATCACAGGATCGCTTACTGTGTTAGCTAAAACATGTGAAAGGGACCAAAATTCTAGTTATTACCAAGCATGTCATATATAAAATATCCTTATGATTACTCTATTTAGTCAATAAAAAGAATATTGTTCTATGCATATTCTGTTAGACTCACAGCAGTACATGGAAAAGTATTTAAAAATGCTTGGAAAAATAATAAAACATAATACACAGATATGTACAAGAAATGCAAGAGTGCAGCTGATACTATCCTTATTAATACCCAGCATCAATACTGACAATGTAAGGTTTTTTTAAATTGATTAAGAATCCTTAAATGGGTGAAAAACCTAAATATCATGTAAAATATATACTCACATTGCATAAAAAGTTTACCACTCAAATGTAACAGCTACAAAAAAACAATTACAATCAAAGTCAAAAACTACAACCAGAAGCTGATCTCACATTGTTTCTTGACTAAGGAATGCATTGATTACTGAGAACATCACAGGGATTTTCTGATATAACACTACAAAAAAATAATCCATTTCCTTTCTTTAAAGGCTTACCATTGGTCTTCCTCTGATCAGCAGGCGGGCTGGGTGAGCAGCCATTCATGTGGCAGTGCGAGAGGTTACAATTGCGGTTGCTTGTAGGGGCACAGGTAATAACAGAGGGGCGATTCTATGGGTGGAAAAAAATACATCAGCTAACATGGATAGTGCTTTGTAGGCAATGGTATGTCTCTTGTGAATCTCACTGATTAATATGGCGTAATATTTGTCCAGAAATGTTTCATAAACTACTCAAACAAACAAATATAACATCAATTGTTTCCTCCTCAGTGTGTAAATGGATAACTGTCCTTCTCATGTTTTAGGAACAGTTGCCCCACTTGTAGTGCATTCAGCCTGCTCAGTCAAAAACTCTGGGCAGGTGGCAAACATCTACACAGGGGTCTTAGTGGAACATCACAGACATGGGCAGGTGATGAAATTTACATCACACAGATCCCTCTACACCATGCAAATATGGCAAGTATGAAATTGGTTTTGATTGAATATGAAAAAAAAATCAATTATTCAATATAAAATGAATATGAAATGATTCAATACAAAAAACATATTAAATTGTTTTTTCAATGTATTTTAATACCAATATCCTAATTAAGATTTAGTGCTTTACTTGCTGTAACTGTAAACTTTACTCTCAATAAGTGAGACAAGTTTACGTACCTGCTGTCGCTCTACAGCCCCACTCATGACAGACCTCTCTCTGCCCCCGAGTCCAATGTCATGGCCGCTTTTGGTCAGAGCCAGAGGCTGGTCTACAGCATAGCCAGAAATGGAAGCATACACATGGTTCCCATGGAGACTGTGAGAGGAGGAAGTAATGTGCTCCACAGGAGTGTGACTGTGGCTCCAGTGCTCATTACGGTTGTCTCCAGCAGAGGGACGGGCCCTTGATAAAGAGAGCACAAATTTAACAAACGACTGATTGTTTCACTGTTTCATGTACAATTCATAAATCAGCCGTTGCATCTACTGACTCACACTGTGTAAACAGGGGTTGTGGTCTTGTTTGTCTTTTTTAGTGCGCAGCCTTTTGCGTTCCATTTGTTTACATTCCATCAGAGATACTGCTGTATGTATTATATAATTATAATACATTGAGCTGTTTCACCTAAATGTTGTAACTCCTCTTGAACTTCTGTTAAAAAAAAAATCTGGTGATATTTCGCTGTGTTTTATAAAATGTCTGACTGAACTATATCAAATACTACCCATTACTCAATATCTGGTAGACAATAAATTTGTCCTTACTGTTTACAACAAAGTTGGGACTTTGACTGTCTGAGGTTAGTGATAAAAGCATCCAATTAAGTGTACATCATCACATATACTTTCCTCATTGATCAAAGATAAATGCAGTTAGAACATAGAAAGACATTTCACAGTGTGTTTGACCACAAATTTTAAGAGCCATTGGGCTGACCATAACTAGAATGACAGGAAAAAATGATGGCTTAATTTCTAAAAGGCACTTACAGTTGAGTGGCAAACAATCTGCTCATTTTGGTCATGTGGTCATCATCACAGTTAATTTGGTCGTCCATTTGTTCATCCCCATACTTCCTTTTGCTTGGGCAGTGTGGAGGAGGCCCAGTTATATTAGCCATAGCAGTGGGCAGGGAGGATGTCCTGGACTCATCTGTGGGAAACGGATTGTTAGTACAAATAATCTGACTAATTGAAACTAAATATTAACAACAAGCACATAACTCCACTTTGAACATAAACTGTTATGGCAACTGCTTAACACATCTATGTTCACTGCATCATAACAAGGTCCTCTAAGCTGCTTGATAGATGTGATATGGCCATGGCATACACTCAGTTGACCAAGCGTTAGCTAGCAGTAAGTAAAAAAATGTAGATTATCAGTTGCATCGCAATTTAGAAAACATGAAAATGAAAACATGAAGACTTGGGATAGTTTTTAGTGATAATACTGATTTCTTTTTGGAATTTTGACCAAAAAAGATCCATTACACAATAAAGAAAAAAAAAACACTTCTCAAAAACCGAGTAAATGTTGCACATAAAAGCATCAAATACACTGATATTGCCCTGGCAAAATCTGTATATACTATATTTTAAGTTTTTTCTCGCAGGTTTTAGCCACCATAGGCACAAGAAGCGTACACTTGCTTAAGTTTGATCCAGATCTATTAAATAAGACAACTGTATTGTTTAAAAGGACAGCTAAATGTAATCTATGGTCGTATTTCCGGTATCATAGATGCTTGATAATAGACCTCAAAAGTATAAGTGTATTTAAAGTGAAACATACACCAGTCAGTGTCCAATCTATGCACAGTTGAAAATACAAATTTAACCATGTTACCTCTTATCTTACACCAAAGCTGTCGTTAAAAAGTATGCTAACTAGAGCCATGGGTGAGTAAAAGTGAACGTCAGTCTCAAAAACAAAAACAAATGTATGTGCATGATTACCGAAACGGCAACGTGTTATTTTCACAAAGACTCAAAATACGCAGCTTGAAGACACATCACAAGAAGAAAACAACGGCAAAGTACCTTCATAGTGCAGTCTCCCGATGTTATTGTTCATCTTGTCCAGGAACTGAGAGTTCAACAGGTCCATTCTAGTGAACAGCATTTACACGAACAGGCTGATTGCTAACATCGATGTTAGCAACATATACCAGCGAAGTCAACAGAAAAAAACTTCTATCCTAAAGAAGAGAAAACAATGAGCAAATCAGATAGTAAACATGAACGTAAAACATGGCCTAAATTTAAAGCAACTATTTCGAAACGGCTAATGCTTACTTGACGTTAGCGATTAGCTGGCTAACGATAGGTAAACTGGGGCTGACGTTAACGATTCGAGGGCTAGCAGTACCGCTAGCTAAACGCGTAGCCTCAGCTAGCTAACTGCTACAATGTTAAGCTAGCCTTACCCCGCTAACTTTAGTAACACTAGTATAAGTTAGATAAGAGAGTAACATTTGCTGTGATTGTGATAACAGACAATATTACAATAGGTTACACACAATTGTACAGTAGTTAGCTGTGAGATAAGTGGACGTTAACATAGTAACAGGTGCTGTTACACTCGCTAGCAAACTTTAGCTACTTTGTCTATGACACAAACCAAAGTTAGCTATTAAATGCTAGTCCCTAACTTTGTGTTTAGCTAGTTTAAAGGTTTTCGATTCAACTAGCGAGACCAAATGTACGTTTAACTACACCGAGTAGGTGACAACTTACAGTTGGGTTTCGTTCAAGGGGTTTATATCCAACAACAAAACTCCAAAGTAACGTTAACAGCTAATGTTACTCACTTCATCGACAAAATTAGCTTTGCAGCCACTGCATCACCAAGGCTAGCCCAGCTTGCCTTTACGCTGCATTCACGCACTTTCCCACCGCACTGGTCCTCACACAAAAGAGCGGTGAGCAGCCCTAGTGGAGACGAGGGGAACTTGGGTGAAGTAATAGTGCTTGGGGATCTGCTCGACATAAAAATGTACGATGACATTCAGCTTAATGGTTCTTTAATTCGATCATTTAGTACGATACGATGTCTGCTTTTCAACAACACTACAGAAGTTGAAAAGTGCCCTAGCGAACACAACACTGTTGAATATGATATGAAAGCGGGACAAAAACTTTTTTTTTTAATCAAAATGAGTGGTTATAAATACAAACATTTCTCCGCACACCCATAACACAGATGTTTAATTTGTCTATTGTCTATCTATAATGATGTTCCTTATGTCTTTGTAATTTTTTCAACAGTATGACATTCATAGATGTGTTAGACTCTCTTGCCGAACATAAAAATATAATCGTTTGCACACCACTACACCACTACCACCAGCTGATGTCACCCTAACATCAGTGCATAAGCTTCACTGCATTGCATCTCAGGCCAACATAAATAAAAAGTGTGGACTGTCCTGGTCACCATCTCTCAGTACCAAAAATTAAAAATGAAAAAAAAAGAGATATTCAGGTTCGTATTTAATGGACATTTAGTCAAGATTTGAACCTCATCTTAATGCTGTAGGCTATTGCCTTGCTTTATATAAAGTACATTAATACTGCAAAACACAGTGTAATGCCTTTATGTATGTTTCCAAAATAAATCATAGATTACCAATTTACCTCGGATAGCTCTACAGTCTGTACAACATACAAAATCCTCTGCCTAGAAAACTCAACACCCTTTAACTAGAAAAAAAATATAGTAATTACAGAACAGATGTTAGGGTATAAAACCAAACCAGACAGGGTGACAGTGAAATTGCAATTTGGAGAAACACAATGACAACATTGAGCAAGATGCAGAGATAAAAGCTATACTTAAAGCGCTGACTCAGACTCTTTTACTCATGTGAAAATCAGTATTGACAAACTGTTTTATAACCGTTTTTTCAGGATTATTTAATCTTTTATTACCACTCCCTCTTTTGTTGCATTTGCAGGAAACATAGGAGTTTGTCCAATCTCAACCTATGTGTTTGAGATGGAAATTTACTGGAAAGCTTGAAATCATATGAATCTGTGCGTCACATGGTTTATAAATACTAGCATCAGGGAAATGCAGCGCTGGCTTAGACATTTCCACAAAATAGACAATTAGCTCCACATCTAAAAAGATTAATAAAATTAAATTATATATTTTGTTGACAGTTCATCATAGTTTAACTCTATGTGTACCAGCCAAAAACTGTTAAGTTAGTTATTTATAGTACTGCCCCTTGCAAAAAAAAATGAAGTCTTTGAATAACATTGATTAATTTTTTATTTAAGGTTTAAGTCTTTTTCAGCAAGTAGCCTTATGTTACATTTATAATATTTTATCTTATTACCTACTGTGTAGCACTGGAAGGTGGCCAGTTCGTGTGCTCAGAGATCAACAGTTAACCAGTTGAGCAGATTTCAAAAGCTTGATGATGCAAGTCATTGCTGTAATTTCAGCTTTATGGTTGCTTTAGAAAAAATATTCACTTGGAGAAATGCAGTTTTCATTGCCTCAGTTATTAGATGTATAAATCCGTAGATAAGTATGCTTCCTTTATAGCCCAGCCCCGTCACCAGATGTGTGGTGATCTTCAAGCATCACAAGTTATTGATTTATTGATCTGTTTCCTCCATCTTTTTCAAAATACCCATTAAGTTCCTTGTGTTGTAAACATGGTGGTCTGCCATGGTTTCATCTCACAGCTTCAGTCTCTTCTATATTCTTGGAAAAAAAAACACACTCAAACATGATTAGCCTATTAATGTATGATATGAAAGAGTACCAGTGACTGTTGTTTCCTTTGTCATAGAAATTTTTGTTTGTTTTTTCTAAATGAATGATGAAATTATTAGTATGTGCACTTTGTAAGCACATCAGCTTTTCAGCATAGTTTCTGATGATTAGCGGATATTTTAGAAGGGAAAAAATGATGTCAATTTAGATTTTATTTGTGAAAAGTAAATGTGCATGAAAATGTAACTGCACATAATAATAAACTGTGCAACCCACAGTGGACATGTGCTGTCTAATTGCCTGATAAAGCACTGGGATAAAGCATGTCTCAAAGGATATTGTCCTAAGTAACATAAGCACTATATTTGATAACTCAATTAAGAGAGAGGGTTTATTGCATACATCATTGTCTCGAGGGACTGCTGCTGACGCCTGTCCTCTCATTCAACATTGCCCACTAGTCCTAACAGCCATTTTAGATCTCATAGCCGCATTTACACACAGAAACCATGTATGAACACAGGAAAAACATGAGAAACAGAAGGAGCAGGAGCGAGGGGATTCTGCTCAGTTTACCCCCTTGCACTTACACTGGAAACCCCTCTTTTTTAAATGCTGTGGATCAAGAAAGCATGACGCTTGTGAGGCAGAAGAAAATGGGGGAGGGGTAGGGAAGGCAGGCACGCCAGTGAGTGAGAGAGGAGAGGACGAGAGGAGGAAGGAGAGGCACATTCAGTGCATCACTGGCAATGGTTGAGGAAAGCAAAGGGTAAAATGATTGGTTGAGGCAGAGTGTAGCGTCACTGCCAGTGAGGGGGAGCTCTGAGGATGCTCCGCTGTACTGGGAGGAAATACATTCGCTAGGAGTTGCATTTAGAGCTCAGCCATTATCAGCTGCACACTGAGGAACAGGGACTCCTCTGCATAATCCTTTTCTACACCCAGTGCTGGTTGACTCTTCTGCTCTCTCAGCTGTAGCCATGAATTATTTGCGTCGGCGTCTCTCGGACAGCACGTTCATCTCCAACCTGCCCAATGGCTACATGACAGACCTCCAGAGGCCTGACCAAGCTCAGCCTCCTCCACCTGCCTCCACCACCACTGCCAAGTCTCCTACAGCCGGGCCTACACCTCCAGCCACTTCCCCTGCTCCAGAGAGGAAACCTCAGCCGGCTCAATCCACTGGAGCAGGTTTCTTCAGCTCCATCACCAACGTTGTTAAGCAGACAGCTGCCTCAGCAGGGCTAGTGGAGCAGACCCAAGTCACGACACCTAAGAAGTTCAAGATTCTCCTGGTAATTGATGAACCACAGCAGGAGTGGTAAGAATATGTCCTCTGCTTGGTCACATAGTTAGTCCTGAATCATTTTTAGGCTATTTTTTGTTTGTCCATTCTGAATGCTGATTTTCTCCTCATGATTCATTTAAATGTAGTAGACAGGTAAGGGTTAAAAACCACTTAACAATATCAAGCACCCTGCAGACGTGAATGGGGGCTACTGCTGTGCTTTACTGATAAAGCATGCCTGTGTTACCATTATACGTAGAGGCAACCAGTACTCAAGGAATTATGGTCCATTGTTTCTCAGCAGTACTGGCATCACACCTGGAAAGGGACTTTTTATTGCCCTGTGTTTATATGTGTGGTAAAAAAAATGTTTTTCATAGCATTTTATTTCATTTTTATTCATTATTTGGGCAACAGAAGGTAGGATTTATGAAAGCTACCTGTAGAAAGTCATTAACTAAAATCCCTGATTGCATTGCAGTGTGTTAAGTCTTAAAAATGGTTCTTCCACAGGTTGTGCAGAATTGATTAAATGTACACTATTTCTATGGAGGTAATCTGAATACTGCAGTGCTTTCCCTCCATCTATGGGGTTTCCCCCTGCTCTCTGATTTCAGATCATGTGACATGCCCTGCACCAACATAAGGAGCAATTAACTGCAGCACATGCAGCTCAGGCTTCCTTTGATCATACGTATGATGTACAGCATGAGTGGATAAATTCAGCTCCATCGTCTGCATGGCTGTACCCCTCAGCCTGCTGGGAGAAAACGATGTGAAGAACTGGTTCGCTTTAAGACATTTAAGCTGTAACAGTGTTATAGTAAGTGTTCTGGGGTGGATCTTAATTAGAGGTAACTCAGAACAAGAGTCATTGTCAGTGTACTGTGGTAGGGAATTAAAAGGCCTTAAATCAGTATGCACATCGATTTAGAGGAAATCTTTTGAATGGAGAGAGATGTCTAGTCAGAAAGTAAAAAAATATGGTAATTCTGTCACCATATGATCAGCACTTGTTTACACAGCTGACAAATTTTCCAAAGCGAAGTGTGTGTTCGAGCTGTGCAGCTGGATAGTGCAGTGTATGCCCCACACATTTGCACAACTCATCTGTGTGACTTATATTCGTATTGTAAAATATTTATGGGTATTATCAGGTGCCACCGAGAGATATAAAACCAAAAACTGAAATTCAACTGGATGATGCCTGTAGATTAGACTGCTTTCTGGATGATGTACTGACTTCGCAGAATGTTTAGGCTTTCCTGAAGCAAGGGGATGAAATCTAAGCTAGGGCCAATTTTGCAAAGTGATTACACCAGCTGCAACACTCTTCAATATGTTGACGTTCTGACCCATGAATATAGAGTAGTAAGTACTACATTATTACCTGTGTACTGAAGAGGTTACAAAGCTGCATTTTGCAGGGTAGTGGGGCTATTGCATCAATAAATCTGCACACACAGACACATATTTCTAGTTATTTCTTGCCACCATAAAATGATACATTGTACAGTCACAAAAAACAATTTACCCCTAAACTTAGACTATGATTTTTATTTTATTTTATTTTGTTTTATTTTATTTTTTTGGGACTACATATTGCAAAGATGTAAAGCAAAAATTCTGTCCTCAATCATATAAACACCTGGCCAGGTACTAGAGGCTGCATCTGTGGTAGTTCCTGCCAAAATAGGTGTCTTCAGGAGATGATTTTGCCATGATGACACACACACAGATTCGCAGATTCACAGGATGAAAACAATACCATACACCCCCCACATCTTTAGATAATGGGTTAGGGGTTATTTACAGAGCAAGTAAACAAACTATACTCAGACCTGTTTGTGCACCTTGCAGATGCATAGGGCCTTAACTAAAGAAAACCCATGAATGCAAAATCTCATTTTGTATTTTGTAACCGTGCACCATCAAGGTTATCTCATGTATTATGTATCATTTAGAGACAGTAACAAGATGACCACCGTGGAAGGATTTCATTTAATACTGATTAAGATAGGTATAGCCCTCAAAACACCCTAAATCCCACAAATATTAGGATATCGGCTTGCGTGATTCAGATGGCCTTGCAGTGCCCTCTCCTCCTGTTTATGTGTGCAGGCTGGCCATTTATAAAAAAGAAACTATCAATCCGACTTTGATCCAACCTTGATCAATGTTAATAAGATTAGACCCTCGTCAGCTGGATGGATGCCAACCGTTTGCATTCACTTGTTCCACTTTTTTTTATGGGAGGAAAGGAAGTGGCTCATTGAGGAATAAGGATTACGGTGTAATGTGCCAATATGCTGGCAGCGAAGCAAAATATAATACATTTTTCTAAAACCATGTCATTCACCGAAGGTCATTCTTATTAAGAATATTGAGTAGGTTGGGCTGGGAGTAAGATCATATATCACACTTCACTGTTTTCAGTAAGATCTGATATAAAGCTTCTCCTCTGATTTAAAACTTTAAGTGATTTTCTGCTTTAACATTATTTCTGTTGCGTTATTTGGTTTATTCAGTATAATGTCATATTACCGTCTTTATCATCAACCCAGCAGAGTTGCATCACTCTTGTGCTCTTGCATCACATGTGTAGTACATATCCACCTGGGAGATCAGCTAAAATACTTCTTTCAGACAGCTTCCTCAGTCTGAGTGCTGCATCTATTTTTCATGGCAGCTCAATATCACTTGAGTAGGGAGTTGAACATGTTTCCTTACCAGCTTTGGCTTCTTCTGGTTTCTTTTCGTAGACCTTTCACCCAGTAACTGGAAGTCAACATGGAAGTACAGTGTGCCTTGGTTTTTTTCATAGTGGTTTGCTTGCTTGTTTATCAAGATCCCCAATAGCTGCCATATATAATAATTTGTGCTGGTGTAGGTTTGTTTCTTTCACATTTAGTATTCTGCAGCATAAAGTGTCAAACATAGTGTTACTGCGTGAAATGGTTCTGTCTGGGCTATCAACTATAACAAAGTTATAAAATATCACATTTAGAATGATTTGCAGGAAAAAGCACTGACGTGTTTGCAATATAAAGTGCTTTTCATTCAACTCTCACAGTATCAGGACAAAGGGCTATAAAAATATAGCTGTTGGCAAGCTTTAAGAAGATAAAATGTCTCTACTTCTGTGGAGGTTTTGCTGAGCACCTAATAGTCTCGGTAATGTTGGCACACCTTGAGTCAGAGGGCTTGTTTATGTGCTGGATCTTATAGTGTGATGGGCTTTTTCACATTTCAAGCAAGAGTGATGAGACCTGGTGGGCCCAGGACAGACAGACAGAATGAAATAAGGGAAAAGTCCTCCAGACTAATGGCATCTGGCAGGAGGTGCAGCCATCAACATGCATTTTTTTTAGACTCAGATCCCCCATATGCTCAAGGCAGTATGCATATAAAGGAAACTACAGCGAATTATGAGTGTTGCAGAGCAAAAAATGTTGACTCTTGGATTATATAAAATGTAATGCTGAAGTAAATAAAAAAACCTTTTTCTTGCTCAGTGTTTACAAAGAAACACCTATCAAGCAACAAAGTCTGAAATGTACATTACTATAGATCCAACTTAGAAAATACAGGCAGTTACTGAAAACTTGCAAATAGTGAAAATGTAAAATTCGAGACCTCCAAGTGTTAAATGATCTGCAGTTTTAACCGTATAAAGAAAACATTAGCATTGGTAATTACTTGAATAAGAACTTCACTGTCCAACAGGTTTTGTTATGCATAATAATTAACTGTGTAGAGAAAATCATGTACTGTTGAAATCCATGATTTCCAGGGTCACAGCACATATAGAGACAGATTTCTTGTCAGTGAGCCAGTGTTTTTACTTGTTAGATGAAGCTCTCCCACAGAGGCTTGTTTTGTGCCAGAAATTCAGCACCATAAAGTGCTTTTATGAAAGGAGGTGCAGATCTATTACTTAACGGTCTAATGGCCGACACACACTGCCTCCTTATTCTCTCAGTATTCAAGCTGAATTTAAAGCAGAGAGGCATAAATTCCCTTTTTATTTAGCCACTTAATGTTCAAAATGACAAAAATACATAAGAGACTGTTTTAACATGAACTGGTACAGGGATGTTTTGCACCGTTAGCTTAACCTTATTCAAATGTTACCCCCGTGTGAGAGTGAATGTTAAGTAGATGAAGAGATGAGATATTAAAATTCAACAAGGGCTCGACTTCAAGCTCCCGAGTGAATCATCTGAATGAAAAAAACCCTTTTACAGGAATACGTAATTTGGCGATGAAGTAACTGAATTTTTTATCGTCCATATTATCTATTATCAAATGTTCATATTGCCTTACTTATTCCTGAAATCACAAAAACGGAGTCCTGCTTTTGTCATATTTGCTTTCTTATCTCATTCTAAATTCAAGTCAAGAGCTCCAATATTGATTCTTACAAATGAATGATCCCGGTTAACATCTATCACCATGCTCATCACTCTCTCTCAGTAAGTACAGCTCCTCACCAGGAAACTCCAGTTTTAAAGGCCAGTGCATCAGTCAAAAGCAGTGACTGATGCATTCCTAATATACAGCATAACAAGAATGTTATATAATGTTAATAATAATAATAATGTGTGTGTGTTAAAACATCATTTTGTATGTTAGAACGGTGTCCTTTCAGGTTTCTATGGTGAGCTGGACTCTGCATGGTGATAAAGCACAGACCGAACACATAATGTCACTCCTCTCCACACGGCCATTTGTCATACTTAGATTTGAAAGGCAAAATTAGATCAGAGGTTTGTCTTCTCATGCAACGTCTCAGTGTTTGTTTCAAGCATTTTTTTTTTTTAAACTAAAATAAACCTTCTCAATCTACAGCATGTATTGGGAAAGAGCATTCATCACAGGGCAGAGTAGGCTTTTCATTCTCAGACATAGGAGCAGTGATTCATTTTTTAATGCTTGTTTTCTTCCACAGCCAAATGGATCCCTATGCTCTAATTAGATTGGGGATGAATTATTCAGCCTTGCCTCCTTACTAAATATGCAGACAGCGTGACAGCAGGGTGATACAAACTGGGAGGAAGAGGAACTCCATAACACGTCGTCAAAATAAAACAGCACAGGGAGGTTTTGTAATGTTTTGCAACCACAAGCATTCAAGCTATTAGTTTGGGTTTGAACTTGAAGCTGTGGAAATAAAAAATCCAAATGAAACCTCCTCAACTGCCACTGAGGGAAAAAAGAAAAAAGTTTTTCAAGATGTTGCACCGTTAATATTGATTTACTGTACATCACCCCACTAGTTTCTACTGTCAAAACTTATGTTGTCAGACCTCCTCCAACTCCTCCACAACAGATCAGGAAAAAAACCCACTGCTCGCACTGACAATCCCAGCCTGGCATCATTTCCTCTCTGTGGTGCAAGTATACGTAGATTTAAATCAATCTTTATCTCAGTCTTATGGAAAAGACAGGAGTGTAAGGACCCAAAAGTGTTGTTTTATTCAAGCCAGAGAAGCCAGACGGACTCTCTGTTTTAAAAAAGTTGCTGAATCACTCAATTGTATAAAAAACAAAAGCAGCCATTTTCTGAAACTGGAATAACATTTGAATCTGAAATAACAGGGTTACCTTGCAGCATCATACCTCACTGGGTGGTGCTGCTATCAGACCAGACAGAAGGAAATGCTTCTCTGTGTGTATGCAGTGGAAGGCATAGCCTCAACAATGACACAGCCTTTAAAAGTGTTGTCATGTTTAATCACTCTCCTCGTTGCCAGACAAAAAGGAGGAAGTGTTAAGAAGGCTGTGTATCAGCAGGTGGAAAGGATCATTGATCTAGTTTATGCTAGCCATGCACTCAAAAAAGTGTCATACATTCGACAAAAATTCACATTCCAGGTTGTTGTAAAGTGGTTATTATTGAATCCTATATTTACACCACTCTTTGATACTCTACTACATTTCAAAAGCTTAATAAAATCTTTGTATTTCTGCTTTAAACAGGGCGAAATTATTCCGGGGAAAGAAAGTACATGGGGATTACGACATCAAAGTGGAGCAGGTACTTTTCCCCCCAAACCAGATATTTCCATATTAAGTACTTATGTAAAACAGAGTAGAGAAGTTTAAGTAGTCTGTCCTCATATGCTTTTCCCATCATCAACCCCTCAGGCTGAATTCAATGAGATCAACGTTGTGGCTCATGCAAACGGGACCTGCAACGTCAACATGCAAGTTCTCAGAAATGGCACCAAGGTTATGAGGTGAGACACACACACACACACACACTAAAACACACACATAAGAAGACAGACAAAAGGGAGGATCTATCCTCCAAAGGGTTGTGTATCCACCCACAGTGTTGCCTGTCTGAATCATCTACGTTTCTACCAACACTTACCAAAAGTTTGTTGCCATAATATTATCTTCTAGGTCATTCAAGCCAGACTTCGTCCTCATTCGTCAGCATGCCTTCAGTATGACTCAAAATGAAGATTTTCGCAATCTGATCATCGGGCTGCAGTATGGAGGTGTCCCAAGCATCAACTCCCTTTCATCCATCTACAACTTGTGTGACAAGCCGTGGGCGGTAAGCACCCAGCAGCCAGAGAGCTTAACTGTAAAGCACTGCAGCAGGGAAAAAGGACCAAAACAATCGATTCTTTGTCTACAGCGCATTTTATTTAATAAAAACTGCTCTGTGAAATGATTTACGAATTATATCTAATCTATTTTCCTTTTGCATGTCAAGTTTGCCCAACTTATCAACACTCACAGGAAACTCGGTGCTGAGAAGTTTCCTCTGATTGAGCAGACCTTCTACCCAAACTACAAGGAGATGGTGAGAACCCGTCACCGCCCACCTTCTGCTGCATCCAAACATCACTTCAAAATATGTGTTTGATATGCAAAGTGCGTATATAAGATGAAAGTACATGGCAATAACTCTTTCTTACTTCAGGTAAGCATGCCATCATTTCCTGTTGTTGTGAAGATTGGACATGCCCACTCTGGTATTGGAAAGGTACAGAGATTTTTCTTTGTTTTGCAGTATTTCTGGCTTTTTCTTATGGAATTTTATACACATAAAATATATATGTTGTTAATATAAGCAATTGGACTTTCAGCATCATGTTGCCTTATAAAATGCTGGTTATTTTGCTCTGCTCTGTCTCACGTATGTGTGTTTGTGTGTACAGGTGAAGGTGGACAATCACAGTAAGTTCCAGGACATAGCCAGCGTCGTGGCCCTCACCCAGACGTACACCACCACAGAGCCTCTCATCGACTCCAAGTACGACATCAGGATCCAGAAGATCGGCTCCGACTACAAAGCTTACATGTGTGTATAACCTTTTTTGTATTTCCACTCTGTAAGTGAAAGAGAAACAAAGCTGATTGCAAATTGTTGTAATCTGTGTGCTTCACACACTGCAGGAGGACATCTATATCTGGAAACTGGAAGACTAACACTGGCTCAGCTATGCTTGAACAGGTGGCCATGACTGATAAGTGAGTGTGAAAAAAAACCTCAACACTCAAATATTAAGACAAACAAATGTCAATTAATTATTTTACAAGTGAATAATTATCCATAAACATACAGCACACTGTTCTATTTACTTTTTTTCACTGGTTTGAAGCTGTGTTTTCATTGCTTTGTTTAGGTACAAGCTTTGG
>JAPZDY010000002.1:18363777-18379037 GCA_029783645.1 Ctenochaetus hawaiiensis | reverse complement strand
GCTTTGGGTTGACACCTGCTCGGAGATTTTCGGGGGTCTGCACATCTGTGCAGTCAAAGCCATCCATGGGAAAGATGGCAAAGATTACATCACAGAGGTAGGAGTGTAGCATTATCAGGTTTGAAAGCTTAAAATGAGATTTTTTTGACCGCAGTAGAGGTGTTTCAGTGCATTAGTCAAAACTAATGTGTCATATTTTAAAAGAAGAAAAGGTTAACATAAGGCACAGCTCAGTGGTGTTGAAATGCTTCGTAAAACATCCTCCTCGTGGTGCAGGTGGTGGGCTCGTCCATGCCCCTGGTAGGTGAGCACCAGGCCGAGGACAGGCAGCTCATCGCTGACATGGTGCTGGCAGAAATGAACCAGGCAGCAGAGAATGAGGCTAATGCTCCCCAGAGACCCACAACCATACAGCCATCCCAGGTAAAGCAATCAGAAATAGCTGGCTCTTGTCTTTTTAGTATCATTTTATATATACAATGACAATGTTCTTTCTTGTTATTGGACATAATCAGTCATACTGTGGATTAAAATAGTCCAGTTATTTGTCTCACTGCCAGAAAACCATCACAGCTCTTGGTGAGTAAGTTATTTCTTTGTCTTTTTTTTTTTTTTTTTAGGGAGTTGGCCAGAAGGGAGAGATAACTGGCGAGCCGACGAAGAACGGCGCTGGACACCCTCCTCAAGGTTGTCTGCAGTACATTCTCGACTGTAATGGCGTTGCAGTGGGTCCAAAACCAGTCCAGGCCAACTGAGTCACTCAGGATAAAAGGAGCAAAAGTCTCAGAGTCTAGATAACAAGGACGTACCTTAGCTGAACACAAGCGCAGACGTGTGTGGATGCTGAATGAAGGGATGCTGGGATCAGATCTTTGGTGACGTGAGCTTGGTACCGCTGAGTGCTGGCCTGGACTGTGTTTTTTAACTCTATGCAGTGTCAAAAATGTACTGTCTACTTGTTGACCTGTTCATTTGTGTGCTTGTATAGGTCACTAATGTTTCGGTAGCTGTGGTTATTTTCTTTGGGGCCGTTGTTGATGATGTATAAAGCAGATTGTGCCTACACTGAGTCCAGTGCTGCTCTGTGCTACCTGTTCAACCCAGCTATGAACCTTTCCTTTGCCCCCTAATCCCTTTCTGTTTTTCTATTTTGGTGTGTATCTTTAGATATTGTTCAAACTGTGGACTATCGTGCAGTTTGAAATTTGTGTATATCTTAATATGTATACAGTACGTGAGTGTGTATGGCTGTAGTGGTGATTATTTTCATACGTAGACCAATAGATATTTACTTTTGTTTTGCATGATTGATAAAACAAAAAAAAAAAATGCAGGTGCAAGTCAAGTTATAAATGTCTGATCAAGTGGGATGTTCACGTAACATCGCTGTTTTACCCCAGCTGTGTTCCCTGTGATCCATGCATTGTGAATGTGTCATGAGAAATGCATTATATGAGTTCTACAGAATACATGTATTCATTACCAAACATGCATTAACACAGCGAGTGCGGCCGTGTGCGCTCCTGCACACACATACAGCAGAGACATACAGTATGTGGCCTTTCTTAAAGTTATTTTCCTCATGTACAATGTCAACAGAGAAGAGATTATTTAGAGTAATTTAAGCGATAGATCTACACAGTATATAAATATTAAGATTGTCTAAGATTTATCAAAGATTTTATTACGTAGGATGTAGTGCAGGTGTATACACACACACACACACACACACACAGCTTAAATATATTTGTATGATTTTGAACCAAAGAGTAAATCATTGCTTTCAATCAGCATTTGCACTCCAGTAACCCACTATGTAAATATGAGTGAGGGTACTGGTGATCCTGCAGTCAGTCACGTGGCGAGAGCAGCGTCCCAAGACAGCACTTATGCTTTCCAATATCCTGCTGTATTGATATCAGCTATCATGGTGGTGTTGCCATGACAACGATACAAGTGCTGCGAGGTTTTGCGTGAACCGTGTTACTGCCATTCAAAGATTCAACACGTTTACCCCTCCCACGCTCATCCTGCGAGTTGACGGAAAGTGCAATAGAGATCTTTGTTTTTTTTTTTTATTATTCAATTTATTGTGAAATCAGATCTTCCAGTCGATTCAAAAAGCGATATCCATCCACACGTTGAATTGTTTTCAAGCGTTTTTACACAATCGTCACAATCACCTGGTTGTCGTCCAGAGGCTTTTGTGGAGGCCGTATCATATATCTAATTCCCAACATGGTGAAACAGCTAAAAAGCAACCAAATCAACTGTAAAAAGAAATCTGTAACCGTTTTCAGACAATTTGTTTGTTACACTATATTATAAAATATGTTCAGCAAGCTCTGTGTGTGATTCTTTTCCGAGTTGTATAAAGTGCCATTGTATCTGTGAGCGTATCCTTGTACAAGCCATGCCTGAGGCTTTATGGAAGTGTTGTTCTGTTTATTAGGAAATATGCCATGGCATTGATTTCCAAGGGAGGAACATGCATAAGGTACAACAAGTGCATGGAAAGGCCTTAGTTCAGTGACTGTGATTAAATGTTTGGGAAAGTACAAATGGGCATGTGTATTTGGCCGTTGTGTCGCGGTGAAACTTCTATCTTCAGACCTGCAGGACTGTAACTAGTAAGGGCCAAGGGAAACTGCTTCATATATGTACTTTAAAAACCGGTGTTGGACTGTTTAAAGCAAGATCAGAATACAATTCTGTATGATGTGGAAAAAATTCCTTTCTGGATATTTCCCCTCTGTCACTGGCAATAAAGCTTCCTTTGCAATATGTTTGGTCTATGTGTTGTGTTATAAGTAATACTATTTAAACACTTATGCTCAACACTGTTACAGGTTTAAACGAACACACAGTGAAGCAATGAGAGCATACAGCAGAGCAGGTGCTGGGCTCATACTGCACACACTGCCTTGCTTCCAATGCATGAGACGATACCTGTATTGTGGTAGAGATAATTGTATTGTGATAACATTCCCTCTGCTTTGTTTGTGCCTTTATTTTGTGATGTCTGTCTTACATGTTAACAATGTGGGATTACTGTACTTTGTGTCGAAACAGTTAATAAACCGGTGATCTGTGACAACATGCAAGACTACATATGGACAAACTAGTAGCAAGTGTGAAACTTTTATGTTCACTAATCTGTCTTCATGAGCTGAGTATTATAAATGATGTAATGATGTGCTGAAATTAGGAAGCCGAGAGGAAGCCCGAGGATTTCTTTCACAAAGGCCTTCTCTCAAGTTGACCCTCAAATCTCCTGCAAATGAAAATTACTGAGACATCTACAGCTGAAGTAAGACAGCATGTTCAACTCACTTGTGAATTCACACATACTCAGTGCCACCACTTTTTATTACACCTCTGCAATCTAATACAATACAATAAAAGAAAAAAAATTCAATTTTGTTGACACTAATTATTTTCAGCTTTTTGGGGACATTGTTGGAAATGAGTTAATTTAATTATATATTCAATATTAAGGTGATTACTAAAGGATGTTTTGTATTTGACAACATTATATTGAGAGAGTTTTTTTACAATAATTTGCGCTTTAATTTACATGCATTAATATCATTACGGCGTCAGACCACTACAACTATAAGCATCATTAAAGTTAAATCTCTGCTATTTATTTGGCTTTTGTGTTTGAATTGCATTAGATTGTAGAGGTGCACTTCATGAAGTGGCCACTAAGTGTTTGCATCCTGACTCACTCCGCATACGCAAACTCACGACTCTCTTGCCTTCCAGCAGATTCCTGTCCTTGATTGGCCGGATCATCCACACTGCTGCTGGAGACTCAGTAAACACTGAGACTATCTGCAATGTGAGAAAAGTCCTTTGGAGGCTTAATCGTCAACCTAAATGATTCCACAACTGCTCGCCTGTATGTTTGCTCAGCCATAGAGAAAATAGTGAATATCATAGTGTATATTTGTTCTGTCAGTGATACAATATGAACCTGGAGAGTAAATGTCTTTTCAAATTAGATATATACACATGCATTGATGAGTATAATTGACTCGTGAGTGTACTGCTACACCAGAAAGGTAGTTTTTAGTTGTTAGACTATACCAGAGACTGTTATAGTCATAAACTTATGTATGTCTGTTATTCTAAACAGTTAATAGTGCATTGTTGTATTCACTTCATTGCAGTCATAGTGATTAAAGTAAATACTGCATACCAAATAGTGGTTATAGTGGTTATTTTTTCATCTATATCTAGTAAGGCATCATTTGAAACCATTTGACTCCCTTGAGCAGGATATTAAGTATCTTTGGTCCTCAATTTAAACCTCAAAGCTGCAGAGTCTTTTACACGGTTGAGTTGTGAATGTGTGCTCTTCCTCTCATGATTTAAAGTCCAAGTAATGAGGTGAGATGAAGCAGAAAATCATGTCCTGGCTCATAAAGTGCAGGAAATAAAATTTGCTTAACTTTTTATTCAAAGACTTGCTGTATGACAGTCAGATTTTATGTTACATTTGTGATTCCTGAGTCTTCTATTGTGCAGATTCATTGCTAACCAAAGTTCATCTCTCCTTGAGGTTTGATGTTTATTATTCCCTTTGCAGCGGTTCCACCAAATTAAACATCATCTCAAAGACTGCTTAGAGACTCCAGTATGACGATGTTTTATTTCTTAATATTTTTTGACTTTGTAGTTTCAGCCAGCTGGTGACGACATTAAGATTTCCCAGCAGATCTTCATTCCTGCACCTCTGAGACTTTGTGTAGCAACAAAACACCAAACACTCCCCTCGACACCAAAGCTAACATCTCTGAGAGAGCTCAACGAGGAAAGAATGATGCTCTACACATATAACACTGCAGGCATCTGCTCAGTTCCTGTTTTTTCCAGATAAAATAAAACAAGTTTCTTAAGAGGTAACAAATCTGGAAGACAATCGTCAATAGGGAGGAGCAGATTAGGATATAAAGCTGCACATGATGCTTTCAACAAAAGTTAACTTGTCTTTTTGAATGTACTTGAAATGACATCCATAACATTGGAGGCTCATTGTAAAATCCTTGTTTGAATTCCAAAGTGGACCACAACTGGCCGAGGAATCAGTTATCATACCACAGAATACTGCTTGAATGTACATGTTTTATACTCAGATATAAGGGGATAATAAACTTGAGTATTTTATATTTTTACATTTTAAAACTTTAGCCATCGTGCACACAGAAATTTCCAGATACAATCTTACAGCCTCAGTATTTCTAGTTTGCTCTATCACTGGTATGATGCTTTATGCTCATCCTTTTGTTAGTCACGACAGAAGAGACTAGTCAGACCTTTGCACACTGCCGGCAGCCATCAGCGCTGGTACACTGTCTGCCTTTAGATATTCCCAGAATAACATGACATGACATGGCTGCAGAGGCCTTTCTGTGAGCTGAGGGGAGCATGCTGATGTACTGGAGCCTGATTAGACTATCACATCTGTTATTTGTCCTAGAACAGCAGATTTATGTATTTTTCCCTTAACAAATATCAGCAAAAATTTCCAAATAAAATACGCCCACCATTATGCATTTGTGCAGCTTCCAGATGGTGCTGATGTTTTTTTTTCTCTCGTAACAAGCAGGCTGACCTGGGATAGTAAAAGTCACTGGAGAACTCAGAGGAAAGACACCGCGGGCCCTGAAGCTCCAGCTGAGGAGCTTTCGTCTAGACTCCTCCCAGCTGTCTGCCAAGCTGCTGCACAACATGAACAAGTTGTGCCCTGTGGTTGCATACTGCACTGACCATCTGCTGAGGAACACAGTGCAAGAGAAGTGCCTTGTTCCCATCATCAAGGAAAACTTGGGGATCATCGATTATCGACTGTGAAATAGATTATTGCCTATAACATGTTTTTAACATTTCCTGAACAAAACAACACCATCAACACTGCTCCTTTAATAGCTAACTGTGTAATTTAGGAACCTTTTTAGATACACAGAGCTTCTTGTTGCCATCTGGTGGATGAACTGAGGCACAAGAGACCTAAATACAGTGTGATTATGGTTACGTAATTAACATCCTGAGCCTCATGAGTGTGCTTTTACTTTGTCACAGGATTGAAAGAACCATTTAAATGACAGTCAAAATGTACATTCTTGCATACGTTGGTTTTTGCTCTAATATCAATTACTGCACTGTAGGCCCACTGCAATGATCTCTGAGAGCATATATATATATATCAAATGGATGGGTTTTTATTGCCAGATAAAGAAAGTGGCTGTCCTTGCAGGGACCATTAAATCAATTGCAGGGTTCCTATAATAGAATGGTCCACCACGTCTGGAGGTTGTCTGCCAAATCGCTTTGGTTTAATGTTAAAGAAAAATGCCTTTTCTCTCTTCTTTTTTTTTTCTTTGAGTCTGAATCATTTGGAAGGATTTCAGTGGTCCAGTTCAGTGTAGTGAGAGAAACACCAGCAAGCAGCACCAGCACCTCTCTGCTTCTGTGCATTAACACAAATACAGTATTAAATAGACACCTATGGTTGTTAAATACTTTTAGGTTTAAAGTGTCCATAAAAAACAGTAAGCCTTTAAAATATAATGCATGGGTAAAGATTAAATTGGTGGTATTAAACCTTCTTGGCCTTTAACTTTTATAAAAAAAAAGTACTGGATCCCTTGAGACACTTCAGATTTTCTTATGTGTCAATAATCTGATGTCATTTATGATCATCTATCAGTCAGAGCTAATAAAAGTACTGAATGAGTTATTTTGATACTTCAACTACATATATTTTTAAAATACTTGTATACTTTTTCTTTACATGTGATTTGATTGCAGAGTTTTAACTGTAATGGAGGACTTTTTCATTGTTACATTTAACTGAAATTCTCCGTCCACCATTGATTGTTATGCAGGTTGAATGTTAAGAAGGATGACAGGCATCATTGAGGAACCCCCACTAGATGGAGCCGTTGCAGGCCGGGGTTGTAGGACGTTCTGGCTCTGTTGGTTTGGTTTTGGCCAGACTGTGTGGCTTGTCAGAATGCAGAAATAGAACAGATAAACACATATAGCAAAACTGCTGTAAAAATAGACGACTAGCGGTCAGCCGATGGCTTTGCTCTGATTGTGTTGCCTCACTGCTGTTGACATCAGGCTTATTTTACCCCCTGTGATGGGGCTTTTTTGAGACATGTGACTCAAACAAGATAAAGAACTCAAAAAGCTTCCATCGTGTTTCTTGCCCTGAGGTCAAATCAAATGATCGAAAAAACAGAAGGAAATACACTTATTCCCATTTTTAGATCACAACAAATATTCTCATGTTTACTATAAACTGGCACTCAGGACTGAACCAAGTCAAGCAGTCCTTCCCAACAGGAATTACAACGTTGCTTGTTTACACTAAAACAAAATATAACTGTCCTCTCTTACCGCCACGTCCCTCCCTCCCTCCCTCCCTCCCTCCCTCCCCTGCTGACTGATTGTTGTTCCACTGAGCTTGCCAGTGGCTAGGCAGTGCACAGTGGTATCAGCCAATGGAGGAATCCCCTGTGGCGTGTCTGGACTGGATCCCCTGTGAGGTTACACCATGTTGCCACTGCTACAGCAAACATTGCACCCTGCCACAAAGTCTTGCACATGTGTGGGATTTTACTGTGAAAGGGAACAAAAAGAGAGGCAGCACCATCTCAATGTCAGCTGCCTCTCACCTGCTTTTATTGCTGCACTTAAAACGCAGTTCAGGCAAGTTCAGTCAACGCAACATCAGTACGTTGACTATTAAATGTTCTCCTGTGAAAAGAATTAAAAAAAGGATGAATGCATTTTCTTTGGCAAAGTAATTTAACTTAATTTTATTAAAATATTGAATAGACAACTTTCTCACCAAGTTCACAATAAAACGTTTAACCTCCTGAAAGAGACATGATAAACAAATACAAATTAGTTTCCAAACCGTTTTTAAATATTTAAGACAATCGCCAAATGTCCAGCTCGTGATAACCTTCCCATGGTGAGGACTGATAAAAATGTGTGTGTCTCTACAGATCACTTTACTAAGTCTGAGCTGTGAAGCCAGTCTGGAGACTGTTAAAAACATAACCACTGCTTTTGCTAAAATGTGCAAATTCAATATTTCCATCATCACTCATGTTCGCTGTCTGACAGGCTATAATTCTTCCAAAAATAACCCAAAAAATAAAGACAATTAAAAGAAGTCAAGACGACAACAACAACAACAACAAAAAAAAGACAATTTCCCATATCTACTCCATTATCATTTAAGACAATGCAAAATCAACTACTACTGTGCAACTAAATGGACTACATCCAACGGCTTTGTTTGTGATAACAAGAGGTGAATTGTGCAGGATCATAGTCCAGGCTTTGTTTCCTCTTAAGGCATGTAAGCTTTAAAGGTCCTCTTCATCAGGGCGACCTGACAGAAGGGTGTGCTTCACATCACAGAACCCAAATCAAGAGAGACGCATCCGTCTTTCTCTCCAGCTTCCTTCAGTGTCCATTTCTAGTTGTCTTAGGCAGGCGTACCTGCATGTATGTACAAATTTTACCAAATGCATTGCCACCATGGAGCCTCTGCATACTTCTTAATAACGTGCAGTGATAAGCAAGGCACCACCACTTCATGTTTCCAAATGCAATCCATTATCTCTCTCTTCCGTAGCAAATCTTAAATGTGCCTCTCTCCTCTTTTCCTTACATGTTTTATTGATTAGCATTGTTTTATGTATGATTGCATGTGCATTTCTAGGTCTATATCGGCATCTGTATGTAGAGAATTTGGGCGTACTGAGCATTTGGACTATTTTGGATATTTCAACAAGTAGGAGGGAGGAGCAGTGCTGTGTGAGCCCCTAGAAAACAGGCAGTCTGGTGGAGGTCAGAGTAACGGTGTTGATGTCCTCAGTGTGAGAGGCTCTGTGCAGGGACGGTTCTGAGGCACTGCGGTTTATCTTAGGGAGGGCATGCTGGAGAAGCTCAATGGAGGACAAGATCTAAAAAAAAATGGCAAAAGACACAAAAAAACAAAGATTAGTTAAACAAAAAACACTCATTCAGCTTGAAGTCTACAAGTACAAAGAGAGAGAGGATTACCTGCGGGAAGAGCGGCCTCTCGTCCTTGGACTTCTTGATGCAGTCGGCCACCAACCTTTTCATGGCTTTGGGGCAGTTTTTATACAGTTTACTGAGGTCTGGGGACAAATAGCCTCTTCCCACCATGTAGATTATCTGAGAGGAGAGAGTCACAGACAGCAGAGATGACTAACACAAAATAATTTGGAGCTGAACTATTAATCCAAGTCAGAGGGACTCTTGGAAACATCTCATCGATCCTCAATTAGCAGTCAAGTTCATGAATACTGCCAGTGAGTCCAAAGCATCTGAAACACTGGAGCTACTGTAGAGGCGAAAGTGGATGATGCTTCAGATATTAGGGATGATAGATGACAGAATTCTGTGTGCCTGCTGGTCAGCTGAGTACAAAGTCATTTTGAGGAGGATAATTGGGTTACGACAGTAGATCATAACAGTATTGATGGGCACACTTTGTACAGCAACTTAAGCTAAATTTAAAGACAAACTACTGGGCGGTATCTATTCTTCCATACCTTCATAGCTTCCCACCTTCCTAACATTTCATTGGGGTGTACAGTTTATGACGGTATTTGTGTAAAAATAAATGTAAAAGCTGAGCTGCTGCTGCAGTCATTGTAGCGTTTATAACATCGTCTACCTACAATTTTACATACCTATAATGCAAATTAGCCCACTCTGATATCACAATATTGGTATAGTATCCATATATTTCCCAGCTGTAAAATATGCCTACTGTAGCACTTGAGTGAATGAGATGGGTGGAGCGTCTGTATACAGATTAAGAGGAGCATCCAAAGCTTTAAAGGTACCGAAAATCATACCTTTTAGATTTTTAAATACCCTGGTTTACCATTATACCTTAATACTGCCTGAGCCAAACAGAGACACAGTAAACTGAACTGAACTAGGGCCCAGACATGATCCAGACCAGGTCTTGTGGCCTGCGGGAGGCCGAAAAACCACAGACGCACATATGCACACCCATGCACCCCTTTTCTCACACACACGAAACAGGGTTGTGTTACGGGGTCTAAAATTAGGCCAGTGGCTCCAGGGTGCCCGCCTCTGTTCCACGACGGGCCCCAGGCCAGCTCCACGCCCCCCTTCAGACAGCGACCCAGTGTCTTTCCACCCCCTTCTGGCCTGGGTTCGCAGCCTATCACTGGGACCAAGGTGAGAACAGGAGCGGCACGCATCTGATTGCACAGTTAGAGTAAAATTTTACATGTTCAACGAGGTAGCAGAGATGTGCAACC
The DNA here is from genome assembly GCA_029783645.1 of Ctenochaetus hawaiiensis. NCBI lineage: Eukaryota > Metazoa > Chordata > Actinopteri > Acanthuriformes > Acanthuridae > Ctenochaetus > Ctenochaetus hawaiiensis. The sequence goes on along the minus strand of JAPZDY010000002.1, from coordinate 18,368,682 downwards.
CTGAAGTTTTTACAAATTTATTTTGCTGAACAAAAACTTAAAGGTGACAACCCATTAGAGCATCATAATGTCACCCATATGCCCCAAAATACCACTGAACTTTAAACACCTGACATTATGAGACTTTACCTGATCTCTGTTTGCTATCTGGGAGTATGGGAGCTCTCCCGTCATGAGCTCAAAGAGAACAATTCCATAGGAATAGACATCAGACTGGAAGCTGTAGGGATTGTTATCCTGCATCCGGATAACCTCAGGAGCCTGTGGACATCCAGACAAAAAAAATACAAAAAACACAGGGGATGACATTTTTCTTGTATTACAATAGCTGTGTCATTGCTTTAGCGGAGAAAAGCTGTGTCACTGACCATCCACAGAATGGATCCAGATGGCTGCTCCACCTGATGTGAGCCGCTCCATCTGGCCTTCACTGTAGCGAGACCAAAGTCCCCAATTTTCACCGTAAGCCCTTCATGCAAGAAGATGTCTAAGCTGCTGTCAAGGAATCAAATCACAGCTAAAACACACAGCAGACATACAAATCCTGACCAATGTGAGGAGATCACAACACTGTTATCTCTCACAGAAAGTGCACTGTCAAGAGAAAGGATACTGTTGGACTTCATGTCCCGATGAATGATGTTCTTTGCGTGCAGATAGCTAAAAATGAAACAGCGTCGAAATTAGTATCTTGGGTACAAATGTTGTTTTTTTTTTCATTTTGCTTAATCAGGAGAACAAAAGAACTGTTCTTTGGGACTTACTCCATGCCCTGAGCTGTCTGCCTGGCGATGTCTATGAGCTGGATTATCTTAAAGTTTGTCTCCAGGACGTGGATATGTTTGTAAAGGCTGCTGCCCTCACACCACTGGGTCACAATGGCCAGGTTGTCCTTCGTCATGTAGCCCATGAACAACAGGATGTTGACATGTCGTGTTTTCCTGCGGCCAGAGGCGAAGTGGGGAAGGGGAAACCACCACGACAAAGATAACATAGAAGTTTGCGGTGAGGATGATTCGCCAAGAATTTGACAATTTGAAACTGTCAAAACAGCTGAAAAATCCAGCTGTTAGACAACTAAAGTAACAAAATGCCAGTCCTCACCTCAGGACTGCCACTTCATTTCTGAAAGCCTGGAACTGCTCCGGTGTGGGGTCAGTCACCTTTAAAATCTTCACTGCTACATCACCTACAACAAATACACTCTGCTCAGTCACCCGTTGACCCGTGAAACCAACTGTGAACTGATGTGAAAAGCAATGGTACATGCACACCGATCTGATTTCCCCAACCATTTTCTGCGTCAGGTCGCTCATTTCAAAGTGCAGCGTGAAAACGTGAAAGTGCTACTAGTTACACCTGAAAGTGCCCTGCCCCATCTCAAAATGCATTCCTACCATGCCATTTCCCTTTGTACACGGTTCCAAAAGAGCCTGAGCCGATGCGGGAGTGCAGATACACCTCACTCGCCTCGATCTCCCAGTAGTAGCTAGAGTCCCGCTTGTCCCGAGGCCTCTGGATGAGCAGAAAGCAAAAAAGTGCGACTGATGTGAGACACACAAACCGAGTATGACCAGTTATCATAAACCAATGTTAATCATAAACCAGAACACTGGTCTGAAAGTATTTACTTCATTTAAACACACAAGTGATTGAGAAATTACCAGAGTTCCTCAAGTAAAACTAGCATAACACGCATAAAAAAGTAGTCATGTTATTATAAGAAGGAAGTGAGTTAAAAAGTACTCTAAGTGAACTTTTTGCATCATATATATATATACATATAAATGGGAATCACTCTAGATGCTTTACATCAAACCAACCATAAATTCCACCTCTGCAGATGGACATTTGCAGCCTGTGCACACAGCTGATTCTCTGTAATATGTATACAACTGCCTTCCTCTGTTTAAACATGTCAGAATGAGCCAGAAAACAGGACCAAAGCCTGTGCAAAGTTACAGACATCATGGTGGGCGCAACAAGCAATTTAGAGCCACATGGTATCAGTGTTTAGTCCTTTAGATCTGTTCTTGGTTCTTCTTTGCTTATTCAGTTCACACTTAGCAAAATATAACCAGCCCATTCAAACTCTTGTCTCACTCACTTGTCTCTTGTCTCACTGTGTTAACAAAGTGACTGTCAAATACAGCAAAAAAAAGCTTCACACATCTCACTGAAGGCAGAGGCCACTTCTCAAGGATCCATGAAGAGAATCTTTGAAAAACCTGGAATGCACCTGTGTCCAATCTTAGTCACTCAGCGTGCCCTCCAGTCGGTGCACTGAATCAGTGATAACTGAGGTAGAAGCATTGTTGTGCATTTTTTTGCACACTTCAAAAACTGCGAGGCCTGGTCGTGGTATGACAACAACACTCACATTTCCTGACTCGTAAGTACTTCTGGACATGGAGGAATGTTGCCAAACCAGCAGCTTCAGACTTGGCTCTTTTCTTTTTAATCAATTTTCACACAGTTTATTGTGACTTTTTTTTAAGTGACTTTCTATCTACTCTGTCGCAGATGTTGACATCTACTGAAGTACAAATCAAATAACTGGGACTGACGCACACAGAAGACAACCTACGGTAATGTTTCAGTTACAGTAATGAGAGTAAATGTACTTCTTTACTCTCACCTATGAAAACAGGACAAGTCAAAGAACTCACAATCTTATTTTTCTCCTGAGTGTTGAAGGACGTGGCCCTCTCTCGCTGGGCAGGTGCAGGGGCTTTGGACTGGGACCAGCCTGTGGGACTCTGGCTGGGAGAACTCCCAGCTTCAGGAACACAGAGAGAGGGAGAGAAGGAAGCCGTTCAAGATGCAAGACTTAGGCAGTTTCCAAAACCACTTACCACACAATATACCAGGGATTCATAACAGAGGACTATATTGTTTTTCAGATAAGAAAACTTAACGTTTTATGATGCTATAAAATCGGATATAAGAATTCTCTCTAGACATCAGACCAACACTTGTGGGCTTTATGGTGAATGTTTAACCATCTGGGACGCAAACTTGATTCAGTTCCAATTCTCCCCCATCGTGCATCCCCTTTAACAAGCTCATCTCCCAAAATAGAGAGATATGATGGACAATGTTAAACAAACACACGTGGTGCACTAAAAAAGGAAAAATTATAGAAATAATTGATTCAAAGGTCTGTAGACCATTTTATCTCCTTCAGCAGATGACAGATCACATGCAAATTGGTCACACATTAACAGAATGATTTTTCATTTTTACGGGCAGATCTCAATGTCTAATGTTTTAATAAGTAATTCCCTTTTTGGAAGGAGAGTCAGGGATGGCAAGTCAGTTGATTTGAAAAGAAAGCTCCAATTTTTACTTTTACTTGAATGCACAAACAAACTGGAGGGATTTGCAGAGAGGGTAAAGAACAGAGCTGTGACTCAGCACAAAAATACATAACATGATGCTGACAAAAAAAAAAGCAGAGCGAGCACTTACCCGAGTCATGATCCCGCATCGCATCCTAGAGAGACAAAAAAAACACACACACACACACAAAGTTTTTTTGTCAGCGCGTTCAGACAGAAACCACATGCTGCGCTGTCACTCATGGTTTGACATCAGCACTGAGATGTGAATGCAGATAGCCTGTTTGCAATGTATGCCAGTCAGACCGCACATAAGACACGTTGCTTTCTAACCTTTTCTGGACTCTCAGATGAGGCCTCAACAAAAGACTGGGAGAAGTGCACAATACCTACTTTCCTCTTCAGCCAGAATCTATGGCACCAGGAGCTGGGGGAGGTATTCAGGCAGTCTAGCTACTCCCCAACAGGGTACAATACAACAGGCCAGTGAGGGGAAAAAGGGGGGGAAAAGGGACAAGGTAAAAGGAAAGTAAGGAAAGTGAGAAAGGAATGATGACAAGAGTGATGCCCAGGTTTCTACCTGGACACAGGAAAACATTCTGCCAGGCATGCAAAACTAATGAGCTGATTGTGCAAGAACTTTGACAGAGAAAAAGCAGAAACTAGAGCTGAAACAGGGGGAAGTCGAGTGTTTTAAAATCACTAAAATGAGATGCACTCAAGGGAATTACACAAAAAACACACTCAACCCCGTCCAGGTGGATCACTTAGAAGTAGATGAGAGGCAGAAAGAAGCAGGGCAAAGATAGCTGGAATGCCTGAGATGTACGTAGGAGATCACTCTCAGGGAGGAGATATTTTAGGAGAGCCTGAGCCTACAGGAGAACCATAGGGGCCCATATGGTGTGTAGTTACCTCAATCATGCTGCTGTCTACAGGCAGCGTGGTGCTAACCATGTGGACATTGGGCGTGGAAGTGGAGCGCTGCCTCTGGGAGAGACCACCGCCTGTGGGTGTGTAGGACGTGGTGTAGTTGAAGGCATGAGGGGTGGAATATCGATGGGCTGAGCTGTGGAGGTGCAAAAGATCAAATATTAAGATGGAGCAGCAGTTATTTGTTGATATCGAGGGTCCTATAATGTCACCAACACAATCAGAAAGGCAGAGTTTGAAGATTAAAAATTAAATCAACTGTTAAGTGGAGAATACTGCCGAAAAATGTGAAAAAAATTTGGACAAAATTAATGTAAAAAAAAGAAATGAAGGGTTTTGTCAACCATTATAAGCTTTTCTTTTGCTACATTTTGGTGTCTCACACATGCACATGCATAAAAGTCATATCAGGGATGTCATCTGAGATAAAAGAGAGAGGCTGTCTGATAGCAAGAGCTCATCAGTTCACACTCTCAAAAGTGCAACCACATCAGCAGATGCAAGATATGAGCTGTCAGACAGTTTGAGCAGAGTCAGATATTTTGCAAAAACTCTGATGGTTTCTGGTCCAAAGAAGCTTTGCTCAAGTTGGAGAGAGCTTCAAAAGGAGGCTGTCCTGCAGGAGATATGT
>JAPZDY010000002.1:18341126-18359345 GCA_029783645.1 Ctenochaetus hawaiiensis | reverse complement strand
ACTTTGGACTATGGCCCCCCCCCCCCCCCCCCCACCGATCCCTGATCCCCTACACCTCCACCCACCCCCCTCCACCCCACCATGCTGCAGGAATTGTGTTCAAAACAAGTGCTGTGATCCATCCAGACGAGCGTATCAACACAAAGAATGTGAAGTCCAGGACAATTAAGACTTCACTCCCCGCCTGCTAGGATCTGTACTGCATAACAGGTCAGTCTACATAACACGATCAGCTCTGCGTCGCATCCACATTCAAGCTTCTGTGACTTGACTTGAGGTCTCCAAAGACATAAACGTAGGTGAGATCAATGTCAGCAGGTTAGCACACTTTGGGAAAGGAAGGTGGACATTAAACTGACTTTAAACGCATTCAGGAGACTTCCAGTTCAATCCTACTTTGTCCTAAAACACATTAGTAAAATGAGGTTACTACTTTGACGCGTGCTTGATTTGCACAATTATAGTAAGGTAGCTAATAGTACGTGTGTTTTCACAAGGCCTCGTAGATCCAGTTTTTTTATTTTTTTACGGTGAAATTGCCCGAAGGCCCTCAAAGGCGAACTATTTTGTGAAACTTCACTGCACAGCTCCAACTCGCCCTTCATTCAAATTTCACTTTTCCAAACAATGCATGTCTTCGGTCATGTTCCCTAAATGAGAAAGCAGTTTGATAGTTTGTGGTTAGCATTTTTCAAACATGACTAAGTTAGCGTCGCCAGGAGCCACAAGCCCCCGTGTATGCTTACCAAGAGAAGTTAGAAAAGTTGTGCTCCGCCATAACTTCAGGAAAAAGTGGCGTCGGTGACATCATCATATTTGCAACGCATTCAAAGAAAAAGGAAAAAAGTCGAAGTTGCTAAAGATCCTCAAATTGCGTTTAATAATCTTGCATCCGGTAAAAGTAGCATTAACGTGAGACGTGAAGGTCATAGGCGGGTCTCTTTTACGAACCACCTAATATAAAAAGAGGAAAAGTTTTATCTCCCGGTCGCGGTTAACGCGAAAAAATCCGTCGGACCCTCAAAGTGACACGACGAGGGATAGTCTTTAAGTCCCGTGAAGCACTTTCAAAGTAAAACTCCCGCTGAGCTGCTCGCTAATGCCTCGCATTTTCAATCAATATTTACGTTGTTCGGGAGAAGGTGAAAAGGTCTGAGTTGGTGTCGTGCGTCCGTCTGACGCCAATGATTGAAACAGGACCTTGCACTCATAACAAGAGTTGCAAGCATCACTCAGACTGCGCAACCACAGCACAAATTTAAGCCCTCCCACTCCGGCGAAACAGTTGTCTTTGTTTATAAAAGATCAGCTGTGTACTTTTTGAAAATCTTTGGTCCTTGATGTGTCCATATGATCATATTTTAAACATATATTATATACATTATTATATTACTATACTATTCCGCAGCCCGTTTATCTCATAGGTTGGTAAAGGTTTTATTTAAATTTCTAATCCTAATGCGTATTAACATTAAAATAGTTTTTGATGCACATTCGTTGGAAATTTAATTGCAACTGTATCTTTTGAAAAGCAAAAAATCGACCTACTACCGGTTAAGAGTCGAGAAATAATCCATTAATTACTACAAGTGCGCCATCATCTGGAGATGTGAAGACACTGCAACATCTTGGCCTTAGAAATTATTTTAGAGCCACACTGATGACCACAGCAGGACATAATTTTACATTTTACTTTCTTTTTTTTAAAAGACAATGGCGAGCAACTCATAGTATGACAGCTAAAAAGTTCAACCTAAAGGTGGAGATTATTTTTAGTTTCACAGAAAGGCACCATTCTTTAGTTTCTATGGATTGGACCTATTTTTAGACATCAAAACAAGCTTAAACATAAACTTTGTTAATCAAGAACTCATCTTATTCCTCTAGCTGAAACAGTACATTTGAGAAATCATACCCTCTGCACTCACCATGTGTTCACCATCTCCGTGGCATCCTGGTCTCGGTCCCCTGAGGTGTCTATGTCCTTTCAGCAAGCTGGAGTTGACACCGTCAGATAATAAAACAGCTTCAGTGGCATATTGGCCAATATATCTTGATGGGTTCAGCAAACATTGTTTCCATAAAGCAGCAGAAAATAGTTTTAGCTGGAAATCTAGATTACAAACCCAGGCTGCTTTTTGTTTTGCAGACAATCTTATTTTCTATCCTGTCCATCTGACCTTCCAATTTAGTCTACTTTTCTGAAAATCTAATTTTCAAACAGAGCTAACATCATCCAACAAACAACAGAAATACCAAGTACTGTTTCTGTGAGGATGAGGGCAGGGCTTTGTCATTGTGAAGCGTCTTAAGGTATTCCACCCTGCATGCAACAACACCACTGTGGGATGTTACAGGGATATACCTCTTAATCATTTACCGAAGGTTTTTATATTTCCCCTGCTTTTTACTAAAGATTGTGAGTGGCAGAAAAAATACCCCTAGAAATAGCAATTACTATCTCAAGGCTTTACAAGCAAAACCACCTTAAGATGAGATGAATGCATCTTTCCCACTTATTGATCTGACTGAGCACTCAGGCCAGATAGCTGAGATGCTTGCAGCTCCTATGGACTCTTGTCTCAGTTCTATTGTATTTAAAATAGGATGCAATTAGGACTCATTCAATGAAGGTTCTGCATCAGAGTAATGCAATAATATTTCTGTTGAATCATCAGTCTAAAACACATGCACACAAAAATTTTATTATTTTGATCACAGATTGTTTTAGGTCAGTGTAAACTCTCAGGCCATTTCCAGATGATGTGTTTTTAAGGTTTCCTTCTTAGATTGACTTTTGGGCATTCACAAGGAAACCTGTAAATCTTCTTTTCATGTGTTTTAAGGACAAATTTTAATAAACAGAAGACTATTATACTTTTAAATGATTTTGCTCTAACATGTTAAAATACATTTTTAAACTACAATGATGCTGATTGCTCAGACTCAAAGATTTTGATGTAGGCTACTTTAGACTGTTTCTCATACACCACAAGCTCAGTTTTTTTCTTAAAATTTATATAAACAGTGTCAGCTTCCTGCTTAACTCTAACCAGTAATGGTGGAAGAATTTATTCAAAAAGCAGGTACAGGCATTTCAATATAATTTACAGCACTCATATGATAAACAAAGCTGCTTCTGCAACATAGACTGCAAATAATGTAATCAAATAAATCTGTAGGTGTGTTAGAAAATGCATCTAAAAAATCTCTGCATTGTCTCAGAATACAGTTCAGGCCTTTTGCAAATGCTCACAGGAACCTATACACCTATATGCAGATTAACAGTCTCTCAGGCAATATTTCCACGAGTCAAGCAAAACTAGCTTACAGTTTATGATAAACATATCACACCATTTTAAGTTTCTTCGATTAAATGTAAACAAAAGTCTACATTCTGTACTTTATCTATACACTGACTCTTGATCCCTATTTTTTCATTTAAAAACTACAGCATGAATTTTAATTATAATTAATTATAATTTAAGATGTAGAAGTGCCAGAGGAAGTATCAGTTGTGACATTAATTAAGTGCTCTTAGTATATCCCCACATAATATCCCCTTCTTTGTTATTTTAAGACATATTTAAGGTTAAAAATTAAGTGAGTTAAATGAGGCCAGTCGATTTATGATAGAGGGACCATTATCTATCAACGATTGGCTGATTCACAGAGGCGGTGTCCAGACATTCTGTTTTTTAATTGGTTGAGTGATGAGAATGCGGCCAATGATCGTCCAGGTTTTTGCTTGATACTGTGAATGACAATTCAGGAACTCCTGCTCACACCGCATGTAGCGCAAAGAAGGAGGCGTAAACACTGATATAGCTAGGTAGCCAGCAAGGTAAGCAATAAAACTGCACTAAAATATTTTTTATCAACTGATATTTTACGTCTGTAAACTTGTTTATAATGACACGTAGAAACCGATTTTAGTTGGAAATGTGACGTTTGTCCGTTTTTCTTTTGTGAAAACGCACTGGTTTGGCCTGGTCTAAGTAACGGAGCAGTGGGTTCTCATTCCGGCCTGCTAACGTTAGCCCATGACAACGACTTTGGCGTGTGCGTCCTGCGCGGGAAATATTGCGTTTATGTTTTAATCGCTTCATCATCCATCAGAAGACATCTGCAGTTAACCTTCGCGGCTATAAATGCCGGATCGACAGTTTCTTACTGGCGAAAGATGACTGATCGTCGACTGAACCGTGCTTCTTGATCGTGGTCGTGAGATGGTGTGCTAGCATGTGGTAGCCAGCAGCACCAGTGTCTCGCGAGTGCGCAGTAAAATCAACGTGACTAGGCCAACGTTAGCCCAGCTTCAACCTTTGGCATTTGATTGTTTTGCAAGCGCGATAACAGATTAGAATATGCTGTTTTATTCAGATAGTCTCTTTAAAGTTTTGTATTTAAAATATGTTGCCGCTATTTTGGTCAATCAACGCACTTTCATTTCTAACGGTTGCTCATCATAACGGGATGTGCTGTGACTGGCATCTGAGGTTTAGCCTTCCAAGTCAGCATACAACTCACAGCATGCTTTTTCATGGCCCATTCTGATGTAGTCAAGTGGCGTGTGGCACACAATTGGCACGAGATTATCAAAGAAAATCTACATTCAGCTGCGTGCACCCTGGTGAAGACGGTCTCTCACGTGGCTTAAGAAAACGCGTTGTTTCAGCAACTATTTAGTGAAGCGCTATTATGTAAGCAATAAATTGAGGCCTGGAGTGCATTTGGATGACCATTGTACCGATCGGATGCAACAAGTTCACTGTCTTAAAGCATATTTGGAGGTAATTTAAACCCAGCCGTTTCGTTTTGTTAGCCTACGTCGTCTTTTGGGTAACGTTACCAATCACGTGGAGCTTGATTACTCATTAACTCACATTCTTCTTGGCTTGATGTCTTTAGCATCGTCAGCAAACAGAAGTTTGGCCTCACAACATGTTTCCATTGACGAAATCGTGTAAGTTAGCGTAGTAGGTAGTTGTAGTCTGATGGACAGTTTTGATAGACTCCGCAGCTGTAAAATGTCCCCCTTTGACCCTAGATTAGATCCCCCTGCTAGTCATTATGCTAAACTGACTCTTGCAGCACTGATGTGAGTTGTGTGCTATTGTTTGACTCTGACATGTCAAACTGTTTATCAAGTTTACTTTGTAAAACGTTTTTAATCATTTAGATACCTTTCAGAATTAATTGATTTAGACATTTTGTTTAATATGTAATCATGGAATTTCTGATGACAAGATTATGGTACACTGGCTGCAGCACAACAATCACTTCAGCAATAGTTTTTTGTTTACTTTTTTCTCACCTGTGCAATCCCTTAAAATGTAATAATTTTTAGTCACCAGGCTATGATACATGATTAAATAGAAAAATGTGTTTGTTGTAGAGAAAAAGTGCATATTGTCAGTTGTTTGTGAGTAATCCAAACAGATTTAGCTACTAGTGACAAGATTAATGTGCTGTGTTGATGCTTTTAGGTTTTAGCAGCATACTAAGCAGATTAGTTGTTTGAAAGGCCGCTTTCTAGACTTTATTTGAGCCAGAATGCAGAAAGTGAAATCAGTCAAGAAGCATTTGCATCTTCTTAATAATTACCTTTGGCATGTATGGTAATAATTATAAAAAATCTGATGTTTTCCTGCCAATACAAAGCTAGAAATGTTTCATACAGTGTGATCTGTTGGTCAAGGCTGAATTTAGTAAGCACAAAACTTAGTTGACAATCAAGATGGTGCATGCCGAGAAAATATCCCTGTTGAAAAGAGTAGTCTTCCTTATGTGAGCCTGGTATGAAAGCCTGGTAGGATGGATGGCTGAATAAGACTGTACGAATTCAATAGCATATGAGAGGAGTTCATTTCAAAATGTTATTATTATTATTATTGCTAGTATGTGTTATTCTGTTTTTATAATTTTAGATAATGGAGTTGGGCAGCAACAGCGAGTGCTTTGGATGTGGCCGCCAGGGGCACTGGATCAAGGATTGCCCCACTGCCAGTGGTTCACGTGGGCGTGGTGGCCGGGGTCGGGGACGAGGCAAGGGTAATGTATCCTGTTCAGGCTGCACTCATCTCATAATAATTTTACTAACCTGGGTTGCATGATATTCTTTTTAACTGCACTCTACATGTGTAATTCACTTACAGATTTAGCATAGGTTTACAGATGGATGGAACACTTAATTAGGAAGGAACACTCGGAAAGAGCTTTAAATCAATTCCCAGTAGCCTTCTTTTTCCATAATAATGCCTTTGTGTCTTTACAGAGCTGTTCTGTTATCGGTGTGGAGACCAAGGACACATGGCCAGGGACTGTGACCAAACTGAGGATGGTGTGCATTGAAGTTCTGTTTCTTCTATGTTAGTTCTAGTTGGTTGTTGTGAAGTAGTATTTCCTTGTCCTGTTATGAAAGTAGTTAGAATAACGTTTTAAATTCAATGTCCTTCAGTGTATATCTATAGAACAGTTATTATGTTTTTTTTGTTGTTGTTGAAATTAATTTGAATCTAAAGAGTTGCCCCTCTCTCTAACTGAGAAAACTGTAAATTGAGGCAGTGCTGATTAAATATTAATCAAGATTTTGTTTTTCATAGTCAGTTCTCACCTCAAGTGTTTTTAAAAACATACTTACTGTATAGTGTGGATTTAATACAAGGCCATTTGTCACAAATAGCAGCCATATTGTTTCACAATGGTCAGGCACTGCCCAACTCACAAAAGTAAATAAAACAGCCCTCTTTTAATACCTTTCCAGAAGTAAAAAAAAAAAATCTTAAATGGTAATCATTTTTGACATATTTTTCCCTGTTTAGCATGCTACAACTGCCACAGGAGTGGCCACATTTCCCGGGACTGCAAGGAACCCAAAAAAGAGAGAGAGCAGCTCTGCTACACCTGCGGCAAAGCTGGTCACATGGCCCGTGACTGTGATCATGCCAACGAGCAGAAGTGCTATTCCTGCGGTGGGTTCGGCCACATCCAGAAACTCTGCGATAGAGTGAAATGTTACAGGTGAGTCTTGACTCCAGGTGCAATTCAGAACCGATGCCATTTAGTTTCTTTTTGCTCCAAGGCCAGTGTGGTTAATCTTTGAAATCTCTGACCTCCTCTAAGATCGTTTTAAATCTCAACCTTCTCTTTGCAATGTGGAAAGGCTCAGTGTGCAGGATTTTATGTCATCTAGCAATCAGTCTGTCGATTATGGCCAACTGAATACCCCTCTGGTCAGCCCTTCCTTTCCTTGTAGGAGAGCTAATAGTGGTCATACAAAAACACTTGAAGTCATCTCAGAAGCCAGTGTTCAGTTTCTGTTCTGGACACTGTGGAAACATGGCAAACTTCATTAAGGAGGACCCGTTCTCTATGTTAATAGAAAGGGCTCCTTCATCAATAACAAATCCGCTTGATTACATTTATAAAAACATCCTTTTTATTCCATTGTTTCCAATAGATGATGGAAAATCTTACACACTGGAACTTAAAAGTAGGCTTGTTGTCTTCCTGGTTTCACTCTTTTGCTAATATTAAAATGATTAAGCCTTTATTACCTGTCAATTAAACTGATAAACGTTTGTCTCCTAGGTGTGGCGAGATTGGTCACGTTGCCGTGCAATGCAGTAAAGCCAGCGAGACTAACTGCTACAACTGCGGAAAGGCAGGCCACCTGGCAAAAGACTGCACCGTTGAAGCCAGCGCATAATCAGTGCCCTCTGTTGCCCCTCCTTTTTTCAGATTGATGGTTGGTTGTATTATTTTCTCTGAATCCTCTTCACTGGCCAAAGTTTGGCTAACAGAGGCTAGTCCCAGGCCAGTGAGCCTCTCGACATGTAATACAATGAAAGGGGTGAAAAAAATATCTTTCTGCATTCAATACAAAAATGTTTTAGTTTGGTAGCGGTGTTATGTATAATGCTTTGTTAAAGAGCCCCCCTTTCCAAGCCACTGGTGATCAGAGATGAATAAATGGGACTACACATATGGGAATCTATAGGACCTCTGAGCTTCTGGAAGAGAGAGCCTCAGTAACATGAGATAGAAGAAGGGAGTAAATGGAAACCGAACTTCCATGTATGGTTATTTTGGTTTGTTTTAGTGGGATATGAGTTGGCCAAGAGAGTATGACATGGAAACAGTTCATAACGTGATGCATTTCAGCCCTACAAGCAGCTAAGCGGGCGATTAAAAAAAAACTACATGTTATATTGCTAAGATATAAAAAAATTTTGGAGGTATCGAAAGAAACACGTTCTTTTATAGAAATCTGTTTACAATTAAAATATCACTTGGTAGTCCAAGGTAGACTTTTCCTTTAAAATGGCTTTGGAATTTTTTTTTTGTTTTATTTACCTTGGCAAAAATTAAACATCAAGAACAGTTGACAGAACAGCAGAATTAGGAGTTATTTGGGAATGAAAAATGTTTTCACAGAAATCAAAATGTTATTTTTGTACAATATCACTTAGTAGACTACTGTATAAATACCATTTGCTTGTACTCAGTTTTTAAGTCGGAAGGAAAGTGCAACTGAAGTCCTAGAAAATAGAAATGTAATTTTAAACTATCAATAAAGCTGGAGGAGCACGGGGAGGATGTTTTGTCTGTTTTCAGTTCAGTTTAAATGCATGTTGTTATAAGATGCATCTCTTTACAAAAGTTTCAATTAAAAGTGAGCTGCAAATACTTCATCAGATCTCCAGGTTGAAGGTGTGCTTTAGATGGTTTACTGATATTTTGTTTTCATATAACAGGCCTCAAAAAGCATGTGCACCATAAATTCTCAAGGATTTAAATGTATTTATCCTGAAAGACATGTCATGTTTTGTTTTGTTTTTTTCAATTAAAAAGGCTTTAATTTGCATTGCATTTTGGATAAAACTGGAAAGGAAATTCTACTTTATTTTAAAAGGAAAGGTCAGATCTTCCTTTGAAATTTTTTTCTGGGTCAGTGCGGCAACTTGCCACCTAAAAGCTCATCCCGCACATGAGGGCAGGCTGCCGCATGTGACACCAGCGGCTGTGACGATCTGCTTTTGTGCCCCGAAGGTAAAATGGAGAAGGTTCGTCGGTATGCACAACGAGCCTCATACTGCAAGAAAACAACCCATCAGGAAAAATACATTGAGGAAACCGGTGATTATAAACAGTGCAGATAAAACTGATAACCATCGGAAAGCTGCTGCACGTCTGAGATGCAGAGTGTGCTCGCGAGTGAGAAAAACGGTAAGCTCCACCTCGGTGTCTAAAATGGCAGCGAGGTTTTGCGCTGCAGATGCAGAAAAGAGACCCGCCCCCTCGTCTCTGTCGTCATCGGCTCTCTACCAATCAAATCATAGGCGAATAAACATCCGAGAAAAAAAGGCGAAAAGACGAGCCGAGCAAGCAGCGCGGCCGGAGCGAGCCGGCTTCATGCGGGCTCGGTGTGATCCATCTTTTCTCTTTTTATAACCCGGTGACAAACATAAGGAGATGAGGGGACTCCTGCCGTTTTACCGGGGCCTGTACACCCTGAGTAACCGTCAAGCCAGACGAAAAGCTGGGATTGTCGGTTCTCGGTGCGGGTTCTGCGGAACTCAGTCTAATAGCAAGGTACGGTTGGAGCTGCTGCCGCCGCTGCCGCCGCCGCCGCTGCTGCGGCTCGGCTCGGCTCAGGCGAACAATACGCTTGTTGACAAGGCGATACTTTGTACGTGTTACCGATTTTTTTTTTTAAGTCGCAATGTATCGAGTCGACGTTGCATTCAGTGTCGCGTTCAACTTAGTCAGATGTGGATGTGGTGGCGGGGGAGGAAAAGATCCGACATCAGGGTATAACCGCAGATGTAGCTTACTGTAGAAAAAAAAAAACAAGAGATGATACAGTATGTTCCTTCTTTGTTTTCTCAGCCCCAGCAACAGAAAAACACCGAGAGGGAAAAAAAGCACAGAGGGATCCTTTTACGGAAATGTTTGGATGGCAGTGGGATTGTTTGTAATGTGCTTACAATGGAACCAAATACCCCTGTTTGCTGCTGTGTCACCATAGGTTTCCCACCATTGCTCCTCCATGGATGACCCTTACGTTGCAAAAATAATAAAGAAATATTTGTGTGAAGACGTAGAGTCAGCCCTGTCATTAATATGTTATTAGAAAATAAAATCATGTGTGGAAACTATATTCACAGACGTATCATACTACATAGTAAATTTAACAAGTAACATTGATTGCATTTCCCCATCTGTAGATATGAAGCCTTTGATTGATTGCAATGCTTATTCTTTATTATCAGTTAACTTAAAGCCTCGTAGATATTTACTGATTTACACTTTTGCCCCAGTTTTGATTACTTTGCCAAAGAATGTCAGTCACCATTCTTTGTCCACATTGTGTTGCTTATTTTTCCTAGCTTTTTTTTGTTTTTTTATTTGTCCCCAGTTTGGCTGACGAACCCCTTGTTTGTCCTTTTTTCCTGCAGCCTCAGCCACGCTTTGGGCTGCTGTTTGACATTGATGGCGTGCTTGTCCGGGGAAGGATGCCAATCCCTGCTGCAAAAAAGTCATTCGAGAAATTGGTCGATTCTCAGGGACAGTTTTTGGTGCCAGTTGTTTTTGTCACAAACGCAGGGAACTGCCTGCGACAGACAAAAGCAGACCAGCTCTCTCACATCCTGGGAGTGCCTGTGAGTTATAAAACTGAAATCTCTAGAGACAGACACTTCAGGACTGTTCCAAGTAGAACTTTTTTTGGATTAAACTCATTCCCCCCGTCACTTTTTGCTATTAACCTGTCATAACACTTGCTCTATTTCCAGATATCACAAGATCAAGTCATCATGTCCCACAGTCCCCTGAGGATGTTTAAGAGGTTTCATGACAAGTGTGTGCTGGTGTCAGGACAAGGACCAGTCCTGGAAATCGCTAAAAAGTATCCTGGAACATTGTGTGTGTGTAATGTTTTCATGTTTATAACCCTTTTTTAGTTAGGTTTGCATATTTGTCCTTAACACCCTGTGTTCAGTGTTGGCTTTAAGAATGTTGTCAGCATTGATATGCTGAGAGAATCATTCCCATTGCTGGACATGGTGGATCACAACAGGAGGCCCAAACTGCCGGTGAGATAATGAAATCTGATGCACAAATTAGTTGATTATATAAATATCAAACTTTACTTAAGTTCTATACAACACGTTTTGTTTCTCTTCTTTGATTTCAGTCTAATCCTGTTGGAAACCTTCCTAAGGTTGAAGGTAAGAAAACATACATCCTGCTTCCTTAAAAGTTTATCTGAAGTCAGTCGAAGTTACTCACTGGCATCTGAGTTTTGGTTTTATGGATTTTAATAAGATTTTATGTTAATCTTTCAATTCTACATGCAGCTGTGATTCTGTTTGGTGAGCCAATTCGATGGGAGACCAACCTGCAGCTGATAATTGACGTTCTGTTGACAAACGGTAACCTCAGCAGCACTCACAAAACCCAAGCCATTCCTCACATCCCCCTGCTGGCCTGCAACATGGACCTAATGTGGATGGCCGAGGCACATTCTCCACGGTAAACCTTAAAAAAAAAATCAGCACAGTCACAGAAAAATTTGGAAGATGTATTTAATTTATTAACATTGACCACTATAACAGAGTCTCACTCTCATCTCATTTCAGGTTCGGCCATGGGACATTTCTTGTGTGCCTAGAGAACATCTATAAGAAGATAACAGGGAAAGACCTGAAGTACGACGCTCTCATTGGAAAACCAAGCGAGCTGACCTACCATTTTGCAGAGTACCTCATCAGAAGCCAGGCCATGCAGAGACAATGGAAACTTCCTGTCACTTCCCTTTATGCTATAGGGTAAGACAACTTTTTTTTAATCGATATTGCAAATGTAGCTAATATAAAATAAATTAAGGAAGTGATGAGACTCGAATGAACAAGAACCTTGTCTAATTTCCCAGCTTCTGGAAAGTGCATCTGCTCACATTTTAATATGAGTTTGCATTTTAGCATACTGAAAGCCTCAGGTGTGGCTCAGTAACCTGGTGAGAAACATATGAAAAACACAAAACTTCTCCTTTTCTATCAAGCTGATGCATATCAGCAGGAACATCACAACCTACAGACAGAACTCTCATGTTTCACTTCAACTTTTTATCACAAGTGTTGTTGTTGTGTTGGCGTGGTTGCTCTGTGTTTGTGTGACAGCGCCAGAGGAACCAGGTGTTTGAATTGCAAATCACAACTGAGTCTCAAGTCATGCACTCAAGATCTGATTTAGGTCCAATGTAAACTATCAAGTCCCAAGTCCTAAACTTTGAGTTAAGAGATTTGTCAAAATGAGCTCTGCACCAAAATTTAACAACAGAGCCTCAAGTTACTGATCTGTTGTGTATACAAAAACTATCCCCAGCATGGTTTTTGTATACACACAAATCAGCTTTGTATCAGTTTTTTCAAATGAAACTCGCTAACATTTCTTGGTTCTTTTTTTCTGCAATTGTATCAGATGCTTTTTGAGATGCATACAAGTTTAAACAGAGTGGATTGATGAAATGAAATGATTCGGTCACTCTTTGTGACTTTTGGGAACTTTTACATCTTTGGACTTGGGGAGAAGTTATCAATTATCTTCAAGAGAAAAGGCTCAAAGCCAAGTCAAGTTGTAAGTCATTAATGTTTAAGTGAAAGTCGAGTTGCAAGTCTTTTGTAATTTTGTCAAGTCTAAAGTTATCAAACTTGTGACTCCAGTCAGACTTGAATCCACACCTCTGACCAGCAAATATATAATAGCTTCAATTGCTGCTTCATCTGTTGATTAGCATAGAACAACAGAATATATCACACATTCTTGCACATATTAGTATTAAGCTAAGCTTTGTGCAGACGCTGAGTAATCTCTCCCTCTCTGCACCTACAGAGATAATCTTATGACAGACATTTATGGCGCCAATCTATACAACCGCTACCTGGAGGAGAGAATTGCTAGAAAGAACCCCAAAGCCATTGCTAAGATGGTGGCCGCCACAGGATCCACTGCTGCCGTGCCCCAGGAGGAGGAGATCGACAATCTGCGGGAAAGCGAGCTTGCGCTTCCCTCCGCCACTTCCTGTAAGTCTGTCCTAGTCTGCACAGGCGTCTACAACCCCAACGCTGAGGTGCCGTCTGATGCCAGTCACTGCATCAAAGAGACTGTGTTTCATGGGCACCGGGACTTCAGATTCGACCCCGCGCTGGTGGAGCCGGGCCACATTGTGAAGGATGTGGCAGAAGCTGTTGACCTGGTCTTTGAGCAGGAGAAGTTCGTGCCTAAGTAGAGTTTCGAGCCGGCAGGGTTCGCGTGATCATGGAGGTCCTGGTGGAGAAGGGGGATTAGAGCATTAAACTGGGTTTACCACATAATGCATAAACCTGTTGGAGCCTAACACTGTGGACTTTGTTTTAAACGTCTGATTGGGCGTTGACAAAATATGGGCCATCCTCTAAACTCTTAACATTGAGACGTACTTTAGAGAAAATTAATCGTGTAACTGTTACTGTCAACCGCTCTTTTCTATTGTTTTTGTGATAGTTTCAATTACCTGTTTTTTCATTAAGGAAAAGTGTAACGGCCTTATTTGATCCTACTAAGTATTTTTTTAGATGATAGCGACGTTTTAGATAAGTATAAATCCTGAAATCATCCTATATTTATTACGGAAATTAAGAAGCGTTTTTAAGAAGCATATCCAGATAACATTTGACCTTTATTCTTAAGATGACTTTTTATTATTACATTTGTAGTCATTTGTTTACCCATGTAACCTGAAAGATCTATGCATGAATAAGAGTCATACTTGTACTGTAAAACAACTGTTTGATGTGCAATATATGTCCTGTAATAGTACTGTCTGTCTGTCTGTCTGTCTGTCTGTCTGCATTTCGTCTAGCTGTGAGAGCACTGACCAGTATTTGCACAGATCAGAGACTTTCATCTCCGTTAAATGTTACCATATCCTCCTGCCATAAACCGTTAAAATAATGTAGAAAATCATTGTTATGCTTTAAAGAAGCAAAAGCTAAGTAGACATTTATTTAGGGTAAAAGTCCAAGCCAGTCAAAAGGTTTTACCACTCCATATTTGAGCATCTGTAATAATGTACTCACTGTAAATACTATAACTTCAGAAAATAAAAGGAGTAATTGCACACTTTTTGTGCAAAAAGGGTTTGTGTTTTGTGTTTTCATTTCTTTTTCTTTTTGAATCACACCCGATTAACATCCTATAAGAAATAGCTAGATATTGATCACTCTTGTTAAGCAGCTGTTACAGACAGCATAGTGTAGATTTGTCTCTTAGTTATCCAGTGTCACTAAGCTTATAAAAAATCAATAGTAAGAAAAATAGACACCATGCAGCTTATATGGAATTGACTGATGAGTATTTCCTGTTAGTTCTTCATTGTTTTCAATACATTTAGAAACGAAAAACATTTAATATAATGAGACTATGCTACTACATTTTTTATGTTAGTATATTTGTAAATATCTGTATATATCTGTAATATCAGAAACTCTACAATATAGTAAGTTATGATTCAAAATGGACAACATGACACTTTTTTAATTACAATGCCTTTATCTCGAGCGTTCCATGCTTAAAAAAGTCCATTTCCCTTGACAAAGTTGAGTTGTTTATTAAGAATAATCAAATTAAATGCTTAGAAGGAGTTTAAGGAGATTTGGTTGTAGCATCTTAGTGATAATATGAAACTTTTTTGAGGAAAAAAGGGAAAGAAACCAGTTTCTGGACCTTGTTACTGACCTTAATTCAGTTTGCTACTTGTAGTGTTTTTGTAACTCCACTGTAGTAAAGATAGAGGTCTCTCAGGTTGGTTTATCTTTATGTTGTGCCTCTTGTGCAGCACATCCAACACTTGTGGCAGCAACTCCATGTTTATAAGTGGCTTTTCTAGATCCTCTGTCCAAGTGAGAGAATCAGAGTCCAGGTTGACCTCAGACAGCGAAGTGTGCAGCCTCTTCCTCCTGTGTTTGGGCTTCAGTGAGCGCAAAGAGTCGGCCTTGAACTCTGAATGTCTCTCATCTATGTACAGCGTGATGGTGGACGCTTTGGCTAATCTCAAATTCCACAGGAGCAGGACAATAAGACAGCATAGCATCACTCCCATCGTGATGTTAAAAGTCCAATGAGTACAGGCTGCCGGGGCACAAGAAGAAAAGTGGTCATCGCTGAGTTCAGTGATGGCTTTCTGAGCCACAGGGCTTGGACTCACACAGATGGGCTCCTTTGACACGATGGCCCTGTTCTTCAGCAACCAGTTCCTTAAGTATTGGATCCTACAGTCACAGTGGAAGGGGTTCCCAGATAGAGAGACCTTTTCCAGACCAACCAGTCTGTCGAACAGGCCTGGAGACACCGAGGTGAGTTGGTTGTCTTGCATATGAAGCTCTGTGGTGTCTGAAGGTAGATGAGACAACTCCATGAGGTTTAAAGAGCTGCAGTTCACTCGGCGGCCTGCAGGCAAGGCTGTACACCAGCAGGGTTGACCAGCTGCGTGGGCATTTGGTGTGGTCAAGAGAAGGAGGACGGCTAGACTTATACCAGAGAGCATCCTGCGGGATAAGGAGAAAGTTATTCCCAATTTCTACTGTTAATTTTAAGTTTGCATAATAAACAAAGTGAGAAACCCTCAGCAAGTTGACGTATTGGAATATTCTAAAACACAGCAAAGTTCATAAAGATCAGCATTAGGACACTATCAACACAAAAAACAAACAAAACTGGTAAATTTTCAGATATTCTTAAATGTTCATGCAAAATAATAAATTCATCTATGAGATCTTACTGTGCTACTGTGTTACTCTTACTGTGAATCCTTAAGTTTATCATTCAGATAAAGCTAAATGACAAAATAAATGTAAAACCACCCTTTATTCAATTAGAAAGGAAGTACAAACCTTTTGAGTCGAACCAAGTTGGAGGTTACTCCTTACGATACCAGTCATCCTTAAAATATCATTATATATTCGCTGTTCTAGTCCAACTATGCATTTAAGCTAAATGTTTTAAACTCAAGGGTTTCCCTGTTTTGTAACGGCCTCGTTGTGTGAATGATCACACCCAGTGCAGGGCAACGTCAGTGTGAGGAACGCACCAATAACACTGCACAGTTATGGTGCATTTGACATGAAGGAGCTGCTTCTGCTCAAAGGAGATAAGAGTTAATCTATTAGAAACAGCGGCAGGGCTATCGGAAGCTCTCCCACACTGTGTTTATTACTGACAGATATCCAACGCAGAGCTCAGGGCATGGAGGGCGCAGAGGGCACTTTGAAGCAAATTACAGCTGGGAGCATGTACAGCTTTATGTGAGTTTGAATTTACCTAAGAGATATTTTGAAAGCCAAACAGTGAATGAGCTCGAGGCCACAGAGAAAGTTCTGAGCCGCACAGCAGGATGGACATAAATCGAGGCTGAATGCAAGCGACCCAGGAAATCTACGATCTAAGAAAAAAACGGCACACCGCCACAACATCAGACAAGCGCTTAAAGCTGAGAGGTAAGAGTGTGAACAATCTGA
Organism: Ctenochaetus hawaiiensis; assembly: GCA_029783645.1. NCBI lineage: Eukaryota > Metazoa > Chordata > Actinopteri > Acanthuriformes > Acanthuridae > Ctenochaetus > Ctenochaetus hawaiiensis. Next base: position 18,342,786 of record JAPZDY010000002.1, on the reverse strand, counting down.
TACCTGGAGGAACTGTGTGGCAGGTACACTTTTCACCCATAGGTGGTGTAATGGCACAGATTTTCCATTTCATTTATAGCACTTTAATGCATGCCCTCTAGTGGGAATGCTGCATTGCAAGTGGAAAGTATTGTTGGAGCCTGGAAATGGAAAGATTTGAGAGCCTGAAGATAAGACACTAATGTAAAAATGCATTATACAACCAAAAAAAAAAAAAGAAAAGAAAGAGTTTCCTTTGATTCCCTCTGACAGCTGTCTCAGTGCTCAATAAGACATTTTCTTCTCTCCATGCACCAGAGTGCAAAAACAAAACACATCCGTACCATAAGTCATATATTTGTTTATTTTGCAATCTCAACATTGTCACAGTTGAAGTTTTACAATAACTGGGGTCTTACTGACTCACTACTCACTGTACAAACAGAATGCACATAGAAATGAGGCCATTCTTGTCTTTTCCTTTTTTTTTTTTTTAAAATGTGTCTCACGCCAGACTGAACAGCTTGCAGCATGAAGTGTGAATGTTTGTGTGTTAGTGTGCAGGTGTTTGTGTGTGTGTGTGTGTGTGTGTGTGTGTGTGTGTGTAGGGGAAAGGTTTGCATGTATGAAAAGAGAGCTGGGTGTAAATGGCGGCGAACTTTTCTAACAGTCTGTTTTTGATTCCTACAGCAAATGTCAGTTCACGATTGGAGGCTGAGACAATCGATATGTTCATATATCACCCCTCTAATCCATCTGTGAGGTGATGCATATACATCCTGATCTTAACTGCAGATATCAGAATAGAATGCTGATCATATACACATTATGTACAGTTCTTTTTAAACCCCGTCTTGGTCCCTTTACAGCTTCATAAAGATAAACCCTCCTTCCAAGCAGTTCATCATTTTTTTGCACATCAAAATCCCATATTTACACGATGAAAGCCCTCAGCAACAGAAGTGCAATGTTCTTCATGTTTGTCATTTACATGATGGCTTTGTCGATGAAATGCATGCTGAGCTTCAATAACTACCATCCAAACATGGAACAACAGGAACACATCAACGTCAGGAAATTCCAAATTAAGCAAAAAAAAAACCAACAAAAAAAAAAACAAAAAAACAAAATTATAGGCTGATTTTTTTTTCTTTCCCCACCATCAGCTCACAGTGAATAGGACACAGGATGATCCATGCAGTGCATTGTTGGGGTATTTCCTCACAAAGAAGGATGACTGAAGACGTTTGAGGAAACACAACAAACACCAAAAAGAAAAAAAAAAACAGATTCTTCGGTTTTACATCATCCCAAGATTTTAGAACTATAAAGATGTGAAACCAATGGAAAGACACATTCAACTGATCATTAATGTCCCATAAGTGATATGTCTGTCATCTCAACGTCCTTCGTTAATTCACATGAGGAGAAATGTGTGAGAATATAAGCCTGACTTATGGCGATGGGTTTATTTGTGAATGTTAAAATACATTTACAACCTGAATATCGGGACAAACAGTTTACTGTCACTAATTTACACACTAGAATAGACTCTTATTTGTAGAATGTAGAAAGATATTCTTTACATATACCCAGTTCCTTTGTTCAGTTTGCATTTTTGTATATTATATTTGCATTTCCTGAAAAAAATGAAAGTTTTCTTCCATATGTGCTTATCCAG